>JAPFBL010000753.1:0-20000 GCA_026182355.1 Hermatobates lingyangjiaoensis
ACGGGATTTTGAAGATGTTATGACGTTATAAAGGATGTACTTATCACTATGAAATTTTACCCTCATCTAAAACACAGAATCATTTTATAAATATTTTTATTAGCTTATTACTGATTGGTGAATCTACTCTCTAAAAATTAGTGTTTTTTGTTTAATTTGTTTAATTTATTTAATTTTAATTTGTTTTTTCCTTACATTATTCTGTTTCAACCCCTTCTCTTTTCTCTCTCTCTCTCTCTCACTCTAACTCATTCTTTTAGCTGCTGTTTGTCTCTTTCGTTAGTTTGTTCTTTCCTTTTCTCTCTCTCTCTCACCCTCTCTTTCTCTCTCTCTCTCATCTCTCTCTCTTTTTCTCTAACTCACTCACTCCTCATTCTTTTAGCTGCTGTTTTTTTGTTTGATTCTCTCTCTCTCACTATCTCTCTCTCACTCTCACTCCTATGACTCTTAACATTGGACTTGGATTATACTCTACTGGCTTCAATCAATCTTGACACAGAACGTACATTATATCCACTGGCTCCTGTAACTCTTGGAGTATAGTTTTTATCCTTTTTTTATTACAGTTTTTATATTTTTTTTAATGTGTGTGATCAATATCAATCAATTTTTTATCCGTCTAGTTTATTAATAAGAAATAATTGAAGTCAGAGCAAGCACTTGTAATAAAAATCAGTATGAAACAATGGACTGTAGTAGCTAGTAAGAGTACAAATTTTTCTAAAAAGGTATTGCTCTTACGAATTAATAACTTGATTATGATACTTACTTCAGAGAGTCGGTTGGCGAGAACACATCCAGCGCTTCCCCCGCCAACAATAACAAAGTCATAATGCGGGTGTAGATGATGTCGGTTGGGCAGTTCTTGCGAGGAAAATTGGGCTCCTTGAGATGAAAAGGCAAGCGCCAGTGGGAAGAGTGGTGGATAGGGTTGGCGGTTCCAGTTGGAAGTCTCAAGGGAACTGTAGTCCGGTGCAATGTGAAACAGTGCCGAGGCTTGATCTAGCAGGAGAAACACCAGCCACATCTTCTGCCAACATAACGAGGCCATGCATCAACTACAAAGTCACTCGCTTATTCTTACTCTCAAGGGCTTCCTTCTCCTGTATCCCAAAAAAATAAGTCTATCACATAAATCTTAACAATACTGCAAAAAAACACAATCACAATTTCTTAAGTTTTAAATTCTTTAATTAACTTCATTCTAATTAATATTTTAAATATTTACTCACATTTGATATTTTTACACAATTGACAACGAAGAATTATAACCTACAGGAAAAAAGGAAAGAGAGAGAAGATGTGTGAAAGTGAGTAAACGAGTAAGAGGTTAAGAGAGTTAGAGAGTAAAAGAGCGAGCGAGAGAAGATGAAAGAGGCAAGAAGTTTAAATGTAAATGTTTCACATTCACCAGTTTTAGATTACAAGTCTAGTACAAATAATTACATAATTAGTACAACTGAATGTTTAGGCCAGAAAATATTGTGTTTTCCACTAGTACCAATTGTAATAAAATTCGAATTAGGCAATGAATTAATAATTTAAATTTAGGCATGACCAAATCATTTGAACCCTTTTAAAAAGGCACTTTAAATGCATCACACAACAGCAAAGTTGGTAAACCACAATATATCAATATGTATGCATGCATATATTTATATTAATTAACTGTCAGATTAGGGTAGGTTAGGTTATAGTTACCCCCACAGGAAAACACATCATTCTTTAAATTCATTAGCAATATTTGTTGAATAATTTCTATACATGGCTTTGTGTTCATAGGTCCTTGGGTAGATAGGCATGCACCTAGATTAGCATAGCAATAGTATGACAAAACTCTCATAAATTTAGTTTAAAGCAACAAACAAAGCAGCAGAAAAAAAAGACAGATATTAAGTTCACCATGAGTCAGTTAAAAAAATATTTTTACCTTAATCTCACTAAAATATTTAAACTCAACATAACCCATTAATAATTCAACATCTGACATCTCTAATTTTTTTAACATGTTTTGCAAATTTTATTAAGTTAATTTATTGTTGTTTTTTTAGTGGTTTTATAGAGTTGGTAATTTAAATTGCTAAAAAATATTTTAAATATTGGTTTTATTACCTGTTCCTTTTTAATATCGAATATCAGTAATGCTTAACTATCCTGCTTTGTATGTGTTTATTAGTAGATCTATATAATCATCCACATTCCATAATAATTGACAAAATATCGGAAAAACTAAAAAACATATTGAAATTAAAAAATTAATTAATTTTTATTATTCACTTCTTCAGGTAATGGTTTCCTCGCAGCTTTGATAATTGTAAATTTATTATTTTTTTATAATCCACGATTAACAAATTTTATAGAAACAAAAATTACATATATGGGATTAAAAAATTTGAAAGACTCAATTAACTTTAGTTTTGAAAATTTAGAAATGAAAAAATAATGACCACGAGAATGATGCTATCCTGATATCTTCCATCGATTACAAAAACTTTTCTTTACTATTTTTTTTAAATTTTTCCTTTCATGTATATATCAAATACAAAAAATGCTCCCTAAAAAGGTTGAAAATGGTGAAGAAACGTTAAAAAATGCACCACTATAGCAGGATTTAATAACTGTAGACTTGTAAGAAGGATTTAAAGGTTCTTTTAGTCTTTTAAATGAATGTTTTATTTCATGGGTTTTATAAAACATTGCTTTTAAGGTGCGAGAGATGGAATTTTCTTACTTATTTAAGGTTGATCTTATAATAACAAAGAAATGTTCTCGCAGTGCCAATGGGTAATGATTCTACATAATCAAATAAGTTAGTTAGTTTGCAGTGGCAGTTCCACAAGGGAACACACGTAGGCCGAGCATTGGCCCCTTGTGATACCACACAATGAAGATTGATTCTACAGTGGGAGTACTAAATTTTGCCTAACTAAAATGTATTTAGAGTAGGGATCTTTAACGAGTACCTGACATCGTACAGGCTCGGGACCGACGTTTTAACGTCTTTCTCCGAGGGACGACGCGCTCAGATTTATTTACCTCCCGCGTGAATAAATCGAGGGCCAGGTGAGGATCGAACCCCGGTCCTATCAGTTCAGAGGCGAGCACGTAACCACTGAGCTAGCCTGGCCCCCATAATCAAATAACTGTAGGTATGTAAGAAGGATTTATCAGGATTTTAATCTGTTAATGGAGGTTTTATTTTAAAGAGTTTATAAAGTATTGCTTCTTCAGATGAGAAGTATCAAAAGCTTCTTACTTATGTAGGGTTGACTCCCTGATACTCAAGTGATGATCTGCAGTGTCATCACTGGATGAATGGATTTTGTCCTCCGATTGTAGGGAAAGGGCTAATTCAACTGAGTTACTCTCTCCGACAGGTAGTTTATATTGGATCTTAAGGACCCGTGTTCTATAGGTGTTTTCATTAAATACGATTGAGTCCTATTCCAATCGGAATAGGAAATGGGTTCATGTATTCTCCATGGCCTTTTCATTTTCAGTATTCGAGTTCAGAGACATAGAACATGGGTGAACACAGTTTCGTGTTCTACGAGTGAGAAGTAGCTGTTCTCTCCCGCACTTAACATTATGGCAAGTGACTTCAGAGCATTACTACTTCTACAGTAAAAACCGATATAGCAATTCAGAAATCGTGCAAATGGTAATTATATTTCTTTGTATATTTTCCAATTCTCACGCTAATATGCTTCACCTTTCAGTATTGTTTCAGATTATGGTTCATGTAATATTTGGCATCGACTTTAGTTATAACCGAGTCAAATCATCTACTAGATTCTACATTATGAATCCTAAATTTGACCTAACTCAAAAAACCAGGGTTTTTAACGAGTACTTGATATCATAAAAACTTGTGAACAACAACTTAGTGTCCTTTCTGAGAATGACGAAGAAATCGGAACCATAATGAGAATTGAACCCGGGATCTACTAGTCGAGAGGGGAGCACACAAGCCACTAGGCTACTCTGACTCTTCTTAATGCACTTATCGGATCTTCTAGGCATTATGTAATTATGTATTTATGTCTAACATTACTTAAGTTAAGTGGAATACTAATATAATTCTCTACACACAAATAGCTATTAAAAATAAATGTGTTTCAAACAAGCATTGTTCTCAAACTAAATGTAAAATATAAATAAATCAGATTGTACGTATAGCTACCAAAATTATAAATATACAGAAATAATTTAATATTTGGTATAACAATATTTTTAAGGGTTAAAGGATGACTGAGATGGAAAGAGTTTTGTTTCCGAAGTGGGTAAGGTGTGAGTGAAATAGGAAACAATCAATAAATTACTAATTGCATCTGTATTCTTCAAGATATTTCCGTACAATTTTTAATATTTATTTCCTTATTGTATATTATTATAATATTTTATTGTTTTTGTTTTTCTTATTTTTAAAAGTTGGCAGAAGTGAAAGGCGTTAATTTTCTTGTAAACTTTGCTATCGTTCATAAGACATCCCAGATGCTTTCCCTCTTTTCAATCTTTCTTTTACGCCTCCCACCCTCGCAATCCCGCCCTTCCTTAACACAAACACCTTTCGTCTCGCTCATTCCTTAGCTTTTAAAAATATTAATACAAAAATGCATATTATGATTAGATAGTTGTAATTTTCTAACTTCTAAAGAGAAAAACAGATAAAAACACACACAAAGACTCACAACGATATATATACATATATATACACTTTTTCGTTGGAAATACGATCCAAAACAAACAAATATAGTTCAATATAGACAAAGAACTATATGGACAAATATAGTTCAATATAGACAAAGAAACATAGAGAAATCAAAAAAACACACTTACAGTCTCTAATTTTTGGTTTGAACCGTCTTCAGGAGAGATAAGAGAGAGAAACCAAGCGCACTGGTTCAGAAACGGTTGGAGACCCTAATTATACATATAATTATATATATATATATATATATAATATATATGAGTAGACTTCAGCTACTCCAAGGAACTACTTCTACCCGACGACGATGAATGTCGAAATATCGTCAGGCAGGACAACATATCAATGATCAAACCACAATATGAAATGGGAAAACAAGACTAAGATCTTTCAACCGTAACAAGCGGTCATCGTCTAAAAGATCTAAAAGAAAACGGTCGAAAGATCTTAGTCTTGTTTTCCCATTTTATATTGTGGTTTGATCATTGATTAATTGATTTCACGTGTTTATGTGAAACCTTTATATATATATATATATCAATGATCAAACCACAATAAGAAATGGGAAAACATAACTAATCTTTCAACCGTAACAAGCGATCTTCGTCAGAGTCACAAACCCAACTCAGTTACGGTTGTTACGGTTGAAAGATCTTAGTCTTGTTTTCCCATTTCTTATTGTGGTTTGATCATTGATTGTTATTTCACGTGTTTATCTGAAATCTTTATATATATATATATATATATATATCTAATATTATCAATATATTATATTATTATATATTCTATTATAATAATATTATATTATTAATATAATATTAACAATATATATAAATATATATATACGTTTCGACTCAAACCGTCGGTTCGCAAGTGTGTTTGCTGACCTTCTTTCTTCTTTCTTCTCTCTTACCTGATGATGGTAAAACCGAAAATTAAGAAAGTATACCCAATATTTCTTAACTTTGATTGTTTAAAGTCTAGTGGAAACTGGTATGTATAACACACCTATTGCTCTGGGAACAATAATCAATACATGTTTTTCAATGAATATTCAATATCACCATTTTTGCAGTTATTAAAAACGAAGGTATAGGATAAATTGATTTAGATTTTAATAAACAAAATATAACTTTTTTATTAAAATTTAAAATATCTGATAAAAACTTCTCTATTAAGGAGGTGTGGAGTTGGAAATACTGAAGGTAATTAATCACAAAGTTTATTTACAAAATATTTTTAATGATGTCATTCCAGGAAAATTATTCCAGCGATATTAATCTGTCGATGATTACAAAAATTAATTTAGTATTCACAGCATTTTTTCTACCCTTCGATTTTAATTCAGTTTTCTGTAATTAGCTCAATAGCTACACTAAGTATAACGCTAAGCCAGTGACATCTGAAACTGGAAAAAAAATTTTGATTCAATTAGCTATGAATTCATACATTTTATATTTTTCTTATTTTTATTTATTTCATACAATCCTTCTCCCATTGTATTAGTTCTGAAACCTTTCTGATGGACATTAAGCCGACTGTCTCAAACCTGTGCAATGTCAGGTACTCATTAAAGATGTCTTTTCTAAATGTATTTGAATTATGCAAAATTGAGGACTTCCAATGTACAACGTTAATTATGTGGTATTAAAAAGGTTCAATGTTCGGTCTAATTGCGTTCTTTCGTAAAACTACCACTAGAAAGTAAATTAACCAAAAAACTCTAAATACATTGAGTTAGGCAAAACTTAGATCTCCTAATCCAGAATATTCATTGTGTCTATCACAAAGAGCCACTCGTTCTCTCGTGCGACTTCCACTGGAAACTAACCTAACATAACCCAATAAAACATGTTTACATGAAAGCTTTACCCATAATTTTCACGTGAGTGTAAACACCACATAGTGCCTAATTGTACAAATACAAAACTGTTCTCTGTTCTTCATTAATACCTGTATTTCACATTTCAGTAAAAGTTCATTACAAAATTAAATAAACTTAACACCATAATAAAATCATCTTAAATCTATTAAATATTATATTTTCTGAGATATTTTAATAACTAAAAATAATTGAAAAAAATAATTGTCATGATATGACCCTTTTAATAGAATTGAACTTCGATATTTTAAAAGAAGATTATAGAAGCGTTTGGTAAATTTAATCAAAACTTTTTTCTGTGAATAATACCCTTTAGACATTGAAAAGTAAATATTAAAATGTAAGTATATTAGCAAGTTTTCTTATATTTTTGAAAAAGGAGGGAAAAACCAAGGTAAAAAAACTTTTCCAATTGTAATAGAACTTTTATTTAAAAATTTGTAAAATCAATCTGACTATCTATTACAAATTCCATCAATGTTAATCTAAAGGCTTTCGACCCTAGATACGAAAGAAACAGAAAAATGAATATATTCAAAATATCAAATATGCTAGAGGTCGTAGAACTCCGGAAGTCCTAGCTTTTTATTAATTCTGTTACTTTATAATTTACTTTTAAAATTTAGTATTACCGTTTTTCTAATACAATTTAAAAATAATAATCTAGTTTTTAGGTTGGCTCTTCGTGATACCATACTATGAACTTTCTACATTGGAAGTACTAAATTTGTCCTAACTGAAATGTATTTCGTGTAGCAATCTTTAAGAAGTATCTGACATCTTACAAAACTACTTATAAAAGAAAAACTACCAAAAGAGCCCTAATCTTTTATGTATTCATTATTTGGTTATATATATATAATAAAATAAATTCAAAACGAAGGAAACACACAGAAAGACTCAGACATAACTCACATCGATATTTCGACCATCGTCGTCATCAGGAGGTGTGAAGAGCGAAGAGTCCCGCAAGAAGGCAGGGTGGTGACTCGTCAGTCATATATATAATTATATCTGCTTGGCGCTTCCTTAGATAGTTGTAATAATTGCATTGTTCTTCAAACCATATTTGAATGACAATTATGATTGTTAATAAACCTTAAAATAAGAGTTATATTTTATTGATTTTTGAAAAAAGTGTTAAGCCAATGTGAAAAAAATGAACAAGTTCAACAGTTAATATTGTTCCAAGTTGAGTATTCAGTTTTGTAGCTAAATTGCTTTTTGCAGTAATTGAATTTTATTAAAACTTTTATGACTTTCAAAAATATACTCTTCCAATAATTAAGCTTATGAAATCATTGTAGCAATACAATACCAAAAAATAAATGCTGATGTTATTGAACCACTTGTGAAGTTGCATTTTCAACCTGTTTATAATAATAATTAACGAAAAAGTACCCTTCTCTTTTCATCATCGAAAAACTTACCAAGCCGCATATCTGTAAAATCGTTTAACATTCTGATTGCTTACAATACTTTTGTTGGGCATCCAAGCATCAAACTCTGAGACATATGTATATATATATATATATATATATATATATATATATATATATATATATAATATATATATACAATTAAAAGAAACGGTCCAGCGGACTTTTTTTTAAAAATAAAATAAATTCAAAACGAAGGAAACACACAGAAAGACACAGACATAACTCACATCGATATTTCGACCATCGTCGTCATCAGGATGTGTGAAGAGCGAAGAGCGAAGAGTCCCGCAGGAAGACAGGGCGGTACTCATATATATATATATTAATATGATATATATATAATATATATATATATATATATATTAGTATAAGTTGGCAGGAGATTCTCATTTAAACATATTTGATTGAAATAAACAGCAGCTTCCGCATTCACGACTTTAATACTCGTCCTTTCCAGTCTCCTGACTATTTCTCTTTGAGTGGAGAGAAGTTTTCACAAAAATTGTCCTAATGACATGTTATAACACTTTAGGCACTCGGTCACTGTTATAACAAGTCATTAGGACAACTTTTGCGGAAACTTCCCCCACTCAAAGGGAAATAGTCAAGAGACTGGAAAGGACGAGTATTAAAGTCAAATATATATATGTGGTTGATTGCTTTATAGTTATAAGAATAAAATCTTCTTACATTTCATTTGAATTAATTAAAATATCTTCGAATTTATTCAATTAACATTTAAGTAAATTTTCACACAATTAGAAGTGTTCGTTAATTGTAATGTAAATAAATGAAGACTGTGTCAACTTTAACTTCAGAAATATATGAAGAATAGTATTATGATTAACCAAAGACTCATTCTTTAAAATCTCGAGTTTATCAAAGTAAACAGTGATAATAATGCAAAAAAATACCTATTAAATAAAACTATGTTTTTAAAAAGAAAGTCGTTTAGTGTCATGGGTATATTTTAAGCTGTGTTAAAGCCTGATGTTTGGAATCGTATGTGCTCTTATAGTAAACATGGTTGTTGTTTCCCCTCATGCAGTATTACAAAGAAAGGATTGATTTTCTCTAAGAAAGATCGCCCCCGTAAAACTTTACTACTTCACCTGTAGTTTATGCCTTCGTAAAACTATACTTCTTTAGTTAGATGTATGTTTTGTTGACCACACTCTGGTTTAACTTTTTTTTTTTTTTTTCAAAGACAATAAATATTTAAAGAGTAACTGACTTATTTAAAATAAATATATTTAGTTTTAACTTGATGTCAATGAACAGTTAATATAAATTGTTAATTCATAGAGGGCAATTCTTTTGTTAATAGCATTTTAAAGTGAATAAACAGATAGCTTATAGTTTAATGTTATAGCAGTTATGCTATATTTTATAATAAAGCCAGAAATAATAAAGTATGCCTATCTTCAGGCTTAGTTGATTTAAATAACGTTTTCAATAAATGACAAATGATAAAAAAGTAAATGATGAAATATAAGAAAGCAAATGTCGAATGATAAGAAAGTACCTGACAACTGGCAAGAAACTAAATAACGAATCATAAGAAAGTAAATAAAAAATGATAAGAAAGTAAATGTAAAATGTTGACAAAGTAAATAATGAAATATAAGAAAGCAAATGGTGATTGATAAGAAAGTATCTGACAACTGGCAAGAAACTAAATAACGAATCATAAGAAAGTAAATAAAAAATGATAAGAAAGTAAATGTAAAATGTTGACAAAGTAAATAATGAAATATAAGAAAGCAAATGGTGATTGATAAGAAAGTATCTGACAACTGGCAAGAAACTAAATAACGAATCATAAGAAAGTAAATAAAAAATGATAAGAAAGTAAATGTAAAATGTTGACAAAGTAAATAATGAAATATAAGAAAGCAAATGGTGATTGATAAGAAAGTATCTGACAACTGGCAAGAAACTAAATAACGAATCATAAGAAAGTAAATAAAAAATGATAAGAAAGTAAATGTAAAATGTTGACAAAGTAAATAATGAAATATAAGAAAGCAAATGGTGATTGATAAGAAAGTATCTGACAACTGGCAAGAAACTAAATAACGAATCATAAGAAAGTAAATAAAAATGATAAGAAAGTAAATGTAAAATGTTGACAAAGTAAATAATGAAATATAAGAAAGCAAATGGTGATTGATAAGAAAGTATCTGACAACTGGCAAGAAACTAAATAACGAATCATAAGAAAGTAAATTAAAAATGATAAGAAAGTAATGATAAAAGATAAGAAAGCAAATGGTGAATGATAAGAAAGTACCTGACAACTGGCAAGAAACTAAATAACGAATCATAAGAATGTAAATTAAAAATGACAAGAAAGTAAATGTAAAATGTTGACAAAGTAAATGATGAAAGATAAGAAAGCAAATGGTGATTGATAAGAAAGTACCTGACAACTGGTAAGAAACTAAATAACGAACCATAAGAAAGTAAATTAATAATGATAAGAAAGTAAATGTAAAATGTTGACAAAGTAAATGATGAAAGATAAGAAAGCAAATGGTGAATGATAAGAAAGTACCTGACAAGTGGCAAGAAACTAAATAACGAATCATAAGAATGTAAATTAAAAATGACAAGAAAGTAAATGTAAAATGTTGACAAAGTAAATGATGAAAGATAAGAAAGCAAATGGTGATTGATAAGAAAGTACCTGACAACTGGTAAGAAACTAAATAACGAACCATAAGAAACTAAATTAAAAATGATAAGAAAGTAATGATAAAAGATAAGAAAGCAAATGGTGAATGATAAGAAAGTACCTGACAACTGGCAAGAAACTAAATAACGAATCATAAGAATGTAAATTAAAAATGACAAGAAAGTAAATGACAAATGATAAGAAAATAATGATAAAAAAAGAAAGTGAAATTACATTGTGTAAAGAATAGAAATGATTCTTCTATAATCAGACATATTTATCTTTGATTCAATCATAGGCTGAAAGGGCCATGATAGGTTAGTATCTTCCGCACTGTCTTTTGGATTGGTAGATCCGGGTTCAATTCTCAATTCTCTCTCTGGTTATTTACAGGGAAGAACTGACCACGTCAATCCTCTAAAAGCGCGTTAAGCTGTCGGTCCCAAGCCTGGACTCGTTAGAAACGTCGGTCCCTTCCCTGGGTAAACTTAAATTGAATGAAATGTAGGACCTCCCTTGTAGAATCATTAAGGGGATGCAATATTCTATTGAGGAGTCAATGTCAAAAGTATAAATTTCAGGCAGATCCTGGATCCGAAACAAAAAAAACAATATTTGGACAAGTATTAAATTATTTTCAAATATCTTTAATCGGTATTTCATCTATATTTATAAATATTCTCAGGGCTACATCAATTACAGAAGTTATTGGTATGACATGAAAAAACAAAAGTTGCATTTTTTATATATAAAAAAGCCTTAATAACCAAAAATGCCAAATAATGATTACCATAAATACCAACATAATAATACTCATGTACAACAAATTCAAATGTTTTTTCATGTTATGCTATGCCGCGAAGGAAAAAATAAAAAAAAACAAAGAACCAAGGAGTGGAGATTGAAAAAAATTTAAAGAAAAATAAAAGTGAAAAAATCAGAAAACATAAAGAAATATATAAATAAATCTTCGAAGTAATTTTAAAAAATACCAATAATTATATAATAAATAAAAAAAACTACAACAAAAATGGATGACAACTTATAAAAATAACGATAGTAGCAGTTATAATTTTGTTTGGATTGATTATATATTTGTTTAATTATGATTTTGTGAAATATCTTAAACTTAAATTTCACCGCATAAATGGATCTACTGAACATTTATGTGGTTTATTACTAGTTGTACAGGTAAACATACTAACCAGTATGCAGACAAGTGTAAAGAGAACTGTATGATGCTAGGTAGTTTGTCTGTTACTAACGTATTTTTGATAACAGTCAATCGTTAAAGATACCCCACTGTATTGGTATACTTGAATAGAACAAGTTGGATATCTCCCAATGGAGAATAAACACAAGTAATATCAACTCCTGCCTGTGGTGCAAAACTCTCAAGGGGAATCAGAGCATTGCGCTATAAACCACCATCCTTCAGCAACATGAAAAAAAAAAGAAACGAAAAATGTCTCATTTAAACATTTCTTCTTAATTTGAAAATGTAATTAAATGCCATTTTTTAGGCATATTTTCAATCAGCAATGATTTCTATGATTCAGTTTAAAGCAATAAAATTAACGAAATACTGAAAAACAAAACGTTATCGCTTTTGTTTTTCAGTATAAAGTTTTATAGCATCAATGAATTATATATAATTTCATTCTTATTATAATTAAAGTTTACTTTTAACAGATAAACAAACTTTTATCGGAGACTTGGTGATTCTTCACGTTATTTTAATCACATCTTTTTTAAATTAGAAAACAAATATTACAATTCTATTGAAACACACAATGAATGTGAATCCTATTTATAATTATCAAACTAAATTACATTATAGAAGGTAAATTAACAAAATTCATCTCTATAATTCGATTCCGTATTATTTGCATTTGAGTGAAGTGATTGGAAATTCAGACCTTTCCTTTAGCAGATTGCTTCCAGCTGTTTATATAGTGATGAAGTCACTATCTCTTGATTATATTCTAACCTTGTTCAAAATCCATAGTTTCATTAATTAATTGATTAATAGTTAGATTATAGTTTGGTTATTAAATTTAAGATATTTTATTTTAAAATTTAAATTTCGATATAGTTGAATTGTCATTCTGAGAAGACATTTCTTTGATGATCATGTAGCACTGTTGTAAAGGTGTATTAAATGGTTTCCCAGAGTTATTTACAAAATCCACATATGCATTTCACCAACGAGACAATATATGTATATTTAGGACTCCCAATGTAGAATATCGATTGTGTGGGACCACAAAAGGGCCAATGTTTGATGTTTGATGTGTGTAATCCCTTGTGGAACTCCCACTGCAACCTAACCTAACCTAAACTAGTGACGAAGGTATTAGTGTTTTATTTCTCTTCATTTCTGTTCAAATGAAGATCTGATGAGATTTATTCATGTGCACTTCTGTTCATTGGTAAAGTTAATAACTCCATGATAATTAGTAGTTATTTTGACAAGTTGTTTTATCTCAAATCAAGCTGTAATCATTATGCATTAACGATCTTTAATCCATTCATGTGAATTATATTCATTTTATTTAATGGTCTTATTCCAATTAAATTAAAATTTACCTCTACTATTCTAATAGAGATATGATATAACACTTACATTAATATAAAAAGATTTCGCATAAACACGTGAAATAACAATCAATGATCAAACCACAACATGAAAATGGGAAGACAAGACGAAGATTTTCAACCGTAACAAGTGGTCTTCGTCAAAGTCAAAAATCCAACTAGTTTTAAGTTGCATTCAGCGCTTCTCACGACGTCCATTTTTGTTATTTTGTTACTAACAAGTAACAAATAGTCATGATTAGAGAAGAAAATAAAAACTAAGTCTTCATACACAACTTGCATTTAATCTAACGACTTGTTTGATAGCTACATTGAAAAAAAGATATATATATATATATACATTTTGAAATTGAGTAAAGGAAAACAACCAGAATTTCATACATATTTTGTTTGTACTGTAGATGTAAGCTGACGATGAACACTAAGTGTTGGAGACACTAGATGCAGGTGTTTCAGTTGGGTTTTTGACTCTGACGAAGACCGCTTGTTACGGTTGAAAGATCTTAGGTCTTGTTTTCCCATTTCATATTGTGGTTTGATCATTGATATATTCATAAGTGGATCAATCGATATCTGTACTCAATCCTGGAATGAAAGACTAATAATCATCTTTCATTTAGACATTTATATGATGCCTATATGTATATATATATATATATATATATATATATATAGTTCAATATAGACAAAGAAAATTGGGTCTCCAACCGCCTCTGAGCCAGAGCGCTTGGTTTCCCTCTCTTATCTCTCCTGAAGACGGTTCAAAGCAAAAATTAGAGACTGTAAGTGTGTTCTTTTGATTTCTCTATGTTTCTTTGTCTATATTGAACTATATTTGTCCGTTTGGGATCGTATGTCCAACGAAAAAGTGTATATATATATATATATATATATATACAATGATCAAACCACAATAAGAAATGGGAAAACAAGACTAAGATCTTTCAACCGTAACAAGCGGTCTTCGTCAGAGTCCAAAACCTAACTCAGTTGGGTTTTTGTACTCAGTTTTTGACTAACTCAGTTGGTCTGATTATACATTAATATATTGAACTGAAAATAACCTGTAAGTTTTTTGTTCATCCCTTCACAGGTGGGGTGGTTAGTAGTATAATTATAGCAAAAAAAAAAAAAGTGAATTAGGTCAAGGCAATCATTCAATAATCATGGGGAAATCACGCAGGAAGACGTGAATCTATTCAAATGTAAAACTAATGACAGGCAGAATGTTCCGTTACTGAAATGATGCCTCGTGTGAATGAGTAACAGATACTTAGTGTCAACGGCACGTTCTAAAAACAACGGTTCTGCCTACATCAGAGAAAAACGGTAAGATCAATTCGTTTCATACCTAGAACTCGATACCAACCATCAAAAATCATATCACTAAATCATTCTGTATATTATATATATATATCCAATTAAATGAAATAATTCCATAAATTTAACGAGTCAACCACGTCGTTAACTGTCTTCGGAGCGAATTACATCTATCTTTCTGATGACGAGGTAATAGAAATATAGTAGTGAGTTTCTATAATTTGTTTTATATGTGTTATTTTTGAGAATTGAGTTTATATATATATATATATATATATATATATTTGGGGAGCAGGCCTTCATTTATACACGTTTTATTAAAAGTAATGCCCAATTTAACTTTTACACTTTTTCTTATCCGTTTTTCAAGTGTTCTCATACTTGACTTCCATGGTTCTGGAACTAAAAACATAAGTTCACCAAAATTTTTATTACTATACACCGACATGTTTCGGTCATCGTTGACCATTTTCAAGGTTAAAGAATATATAAAATTATTAATGATCGAAAAGTGAATAACAATTAAAATAAACTAAAATAAACATAACGAGTCCATAACACATATTCACAACTAGGGAGGTTATCAAAGGTAAAGGTATGTTGAGGTTTCACCAGGCTCTTGGTTACCTTCCATCCGTCATTTGTATCTGGGAAGGTAATCGATTAACTTCTATACCTCTCCCAGACTGGTTCGCCTTCTGACTGCCTTCATATAATTTTAGAATTCTTGAAAATCCTCCTCCTTGGCTGTTAATACTAGGTTGCTTTTCGAGGATCAAGATAGCTTCCAAAATTTGCAATCTGGTGTGGTCATGTTCTTGTTGTAATATTACAGTATTGTCTGTTAACATTTCCCTGGTTAATTGCACTCCATGTGTTAACCTAACGTGCTCTTTGGGTCCTCCGGATGCCAGATGCATGGTGAGCCTTCGTGAAAGCGTGGTTGTGGTGGAACCAACATATTCGAGCGTAGGACTCGCAGTTCCCTAATTTGCAGTTAAACTCGTATACAACATTAGTTCTCTGAAGGGTTGCTTTCTTGTGGTTCCACCACGAACCACGCTTTCACGAAGCTCACCATTTGCAAAAGTTAGCAACCTTCAGAGATACTAATGTTTATACGAGTTCTAACTGCAAATTAGGGAACTTGCGAGTCCCTACGCTCGAAATATGTTGGTTCCACCACAACCACGCTTTCACGAAGGCTCACCATGCATCTGGCATCCGGAGGACCCAAAGAGCACGTTAGGTTAACACATGGAGTGCAATTAACCAGGGAAATGTTAACAGACAATACTGTAATATTACAACAAGAACATGACCACACCAGATTGCAAATTTTGGAAGCTATCTTGATCCTCGAAAAGCAACCTAGTATTAACAGCCAAGGAGGAGGATTTTCAAGAATTCTAAAATTATATGAAGGCAGTCAGAAGGCGAACCAGTCTGGGAGAGGTATAGAAGTTAATCGATTACCTTCCCAGATACAAATGACGGATGGAAGGTAACCAAGAGCCTGGTGAAACCTCAACATACCTTTACCTTTGATAACCTCCCTAGTTGTGAATATGTGTTATGGACTCGTTATGTTTATTTTAGTTTATTTTAATTGTTATTCACTTTTCGATCATTAATAATTTTATATATTCTTTAACCTTGAAAATGGTCAACGATGACCGAAACATGTCGGTGTATAGTAATAAAAATTTTGGTGAACTTATGTTTTTAGTTCCAGAACCATGGAAGTCAAGTATGAGAACACTTGAAAAACGGATAAGAAAAAGTGTAAAAGTTAAATTGGGCATTACTTTTAATAAAATATATATATATATTATATATATATATATATATATCCAAAAGGACTGATAACACCTGTAATAAAGTGTGGTACATAGAAAGAAACGTAACAAAGGATTCACTTGTTAATATTTTGACCGTCATAACGGTCAAAATATCGAAAAGTGAGTCTTTTGTACGTTTCTTCCATGCGAAACCGTATATTTTATGTATATATATATATATATATATATCGATATAGAGTTGCTCTCTGATGACATATAATTGAAAGGCCTTAGAGCATATTTTCTGTGTTTTTTACTTTCCCTTGTGGCTTATACGTTCATATATATATATATATATATACTTTAACACATAGAAAAGAACACAGAAAGACACTACAGAACTCACTTCGATATTTCGACATCCGTCGTCATCGGGAAGAAGTGCGAAGTACTCGCGTTGAGAAGCAAACTGCTACTCGACGGATATATATATTATCTACATGAAAATGATCCACGAAAAACAAAAAAACCTTTCACAGGAAACTATTGGTATACAGTAAAGGGACAAATACAATTACAGTCTCTAATCTTCAGTTGAACCGTCATCAGGAGAATAGAGATAGAGACACCAAGCGCATGTGTGAAGGACTCTAACCGTGTGTATGTTGGTCCCTTTACTCTGCATATATAGCTTAACTCTATAAAATAATATAACTATAATAAAAATGTTATTACTGCTGTAGTTATATTAATTATATTATATGTATCAGTCTTGTGATATACAAAAATAAGCATATATATTGATAAGTGAATCAATCACTATCTGTGCTACCTACAGGAATGAATGACCAATAAACCTCTCCCACTTAGACATTTATATTATGCCTAAATGAGACATTGTATATTATATACCTGAGATGTTTGATATTAAGTTTAATTATGGTAAAGTTGAGTCTAGGCCACTCCAGATTTTTAGATATGTTCAAGACCTTCAGTTTATATACGTTATGTAGCATAAATCACTTGTCCCTTATGATGACGCATTCATTTTTAACAATTAATGTGGGTCATGGTGGCATATTGCTCTCTCTTTTTTCTGTAAAACCTGATAATCCCCCCCCCCCACCGGTTAAATATTAATTATTCACTGTATGCATGTAGAGGAAATAATCCTTTTTTCTTCTCTCATCAGTTCAATTAAAAATAACGTATTATCTATATAATATTACATTCTTGGCTCTTTTTCACCTGTTTAATTAATTTTCATAAGCTTATGCTTTAATTATGTAAGTTATAATTTAAAAAAGTTTCGAAGTATATATAGGTGGTGCAAATTGATAACCCATCTTAATCAGTCAGTCTACTCTCTTAATTTTATAAAACTTAAAACAGCATCTTTGGTGTTCACTGAAGAACAATGATGCCAACCATACGATATCAACTGGTTTAGATGCCTTCAATAAAAAAGTACAAAAAAAATATGGAATCGTTTTTGGTGATTGTAGGAAACAGCTGCTTTAGAATCTGCAAAGAAGGCAGCGTATTTTTTTCAGATTTTATAGCATTTTTATATTTTGAAAATGTCTTTTTACATTTTTATAGTTACTTATCAAAATTGGGGGTTTTTTTTTACTGTTAGGCTATCTTTGTAAGACCCAGTTTATCTGAAGAGAAGCTCCCATGGGTTAAGAGAGGCTGATGATCCCTCAGAAGAGGTACGAAACCATTCCCTTAGTGCAGGGGTGCTCATACTTTTTCAGTATGCGAGCTACTTATAAAATGACCAAGTCAAAATGATCTACCGACCCATAAAAGTGTATGTTATTTTAAAATTTATTGAACATTCTTACCTTGCATTATTGCATGAGCCAATATTGCAACAAAATAAGAGCTCTCAACATGTTTTTGTGATTACCATATAATAATAATAAAATTTTTTTTTTTGGTTAAGGAGGTGAAATGCATTTATGCACATTGTGCTGGGCTCCCAATAATAATAATAATAATAATACATTGACAATTTATAAATATAATAATTAAAAATAAATAAATAAGATAAAAAATAGATAGCCATACTACCTTCTTCATTTCTATTTTTTCTTTCTAAATCCCCATAAAGTAAACTAATATATATGGGACATTTCATAAATATCTATCAAGCTAGAACTCTTGATGAAGATAGCCATCTAACCTTCTCTTTCTAAATCCCCATAAAGTAAACGAATATGTATGGGACATTTCATAAATATCTAGCAAGCTAGAACTCTTGATGAAGATAGCCATCTTACTTTCTTCATTTCTATTTTTTTTTTCTAAATCTCCATAAAGTAAACTAATATATATGGGACATTTCATAAATATCTAGCAAGCCAGAACTCTTGATGAAGATAGACATCTTACCTTCTTCATTTCTATTTTTTTTTCTAAATCCCCATAAAGTAAACTAATATATATATATATATATATATATATATGGGACATTTCATAAATATCCAGCAAGCTGGAACTCTTGATGAAGATCAAGCCATCTTACCTTCTTCATTTCTCATTTTTTCTTCTGAATTCCCATAAACTGATCTCTGTTAAGGGGTTACTTATACTTTCAGTTTTTCTACCTTTTCTGCCTTCAGATAATTCGTTTTATTTCTTATGATAACTGAGCAACTTTATTTTTTTCAAATTTTTATTTTTCTTTTGAATACTGGTAAAATGTTGTAGCATTAAAACCTTTAAGAGTGTTAAAATTATTTTATATTTAATCCAAATTCCTAATTTACTTACCCTTTGGCTATTATATGTTTCCTGTATATTTCGTATTTGCATTTCCGTTTGAATTGTACTCAGTGTGAAGGGATATTGATGCACGTCAGTTTGCTTTTCACTAAGCAGAGTTTTCGTATGAATAATCAAGAACTTTCTCGATCAAATCAGTAATCACCTCATTGCTATTCATGTTATTCTGATGGACTTCGTTCCAATAACTGTTTCTTTGGTTCAATCTAATCCATAACTCTAAGTCTCGTGTAACTTCAAAAGCTTCAAGGGAGGAATATGTTTGTGTTCTTTCCAATATTCATTTTTCCACACAAACTAAATACACGCTTAATATCTACTGTACTTGATATTCATTCTCATTGACTACTTCAGTTACTACTCTTTAGTCTTCCAACAGGTTGCTCTCATTCCTAGTGTTTTCTTTTTGTTTTCAGTTTGAGTTTGTAACGAAATCTTCTTTAGTTTAAATTGAATCTATTTTTATGTAAATTAGTTATAATATCATAAGGATGTGTGCCATGTTTGATATGGTACACGATAAGTTCACACCCACGTTAAATTTATAAGCGTCCCTCGGAAAAGACGTTAAACCGCTGGTCCCAAGCCTGTACAATGTCAGGTACTCGTTAATGATCCCTATTTTAAATCCATGTGAATTAAACAAAATGTTAACTCCCACTGGAGAATATTCATACGAATATTCTTGTCGTATAAGAAAGGGCCAAACAGTCTATGTGGTTTCTCTTTCGAGATTGCCAATGCAACCTAACCTAACTTATATTTAGTTTTGATCGAGTCGACAAAACTGATTAATTCT
>JAPFBL010000753.1:25000-35000 GCA_026182355.1 Hermatobates lingyangjiaoensis
TGAAAGACAGCAAAAGCCTTTTTCTTTGAAAATATCATCTTTATAATTTCTGATAGACTTTATGTTAAGCAATGTTAGACTAGGATAACCCAGTGGTTTAAGTACTCAGCTCTGTACTGGCAGATCCGGGGTGGGTTTGATACTATGTTGAAAAAAAAATCTAACACGTCGTCCCTTAGAGAGGATATTGAACCGTCCGTTCCGAGTCTGTACGATGTCAGTGGCTCATTAAAGCTTCCGAATTAGATATTAAGTTAGATAAAATTTAAGGCTCCCAATGTAAAAAGTTCATTCCAAAGGCATAAAGGGTTAATCTTTGACCTATGTGCATTCTCTCGTAGGACGACCACTGCAACTTAACCTAAGTAAGGTCTGAAGTTTAAGAAAATTGTAAGTACATGGTCAGTAAGTTATAAATATCAACATGAGAGAGTGCCTTTATTTTGTTAAATTGGTTATATTATACATCTTAATAATAAAATTACAGAACTATTGTATTTATTGTCTCCGGTTTTACATAATCACTTGAGAGTTTGATTTTGAACATAGAAAATAATCTGAATCCCGATTACATTATACACCTATTGTATCAAATGGTTGATGTATTTTTAAATTGTTATATATATATATAAAGATTTCACATAAACACGTGAAAAAACAATCAATGATCAAACCACAATAAGAAATGGGAAAACAAGACTAAGATCTTTCAACCATAACAAGCGGTCTTCGCCAGTTGAATTTTTGACTCTGAGGAAGACCGCTTGTTACGGTTGAAAGATCTTAGTCTTGTTTTCCCATTTCTTATTGTGGTTTGATCATATATATATATATATATATATATATATATATATAACATATTATTTCTATCGTTTTATTTATGACTAGTTGATGTACACGGGATTATTTGGAGGAAAAATAAATAATAAAATATAAAATAATGTAAAATTAGTGAAAATAAGATACACCGATGGTTAGTACATTAATTTTTAGGAACTAAATTGGTCAAACTGTAAAATACTGCCGTCCTATGTTCTATTGATTTAGAAATTAGTTAGGTATTTTGAATTCTGTTATGAAATCTTATGCCTTCATTAATCATTATGTCTTTTGAACTCAAAAGAAATGTGATAAAATTTTGATATTCACACACCATCTACATGAATATTTACAGAAATACATATAGAGAAGGGATGGAGATTTGTCCAAGAGATACAGACTTTAAAAAACTGTTATTTGTGGTTCAGTTTATGAATATAATTATCAAGGAGCTTCATAGCAGACGTTGGAAAACAAACAAACTTACAATAACACATTATTAATATTCATTTATAATCTTGTTAGAACCTATTAGAAAGAAATGTATAAATAAACTGAAACAATTTTCGTTTGACAACGAAGTAATCAAAAACAGAGACACATTACCTTTAAATTAATAAATTAAGCAAAGTCAAAATTGTATATTATTGCGTCTAATATATAGCCAGATATTATTTGTGTTACGGATAATAATAAATTATCATGAAATTGAAGTAATGTAAAAAATAAGCATATACATATATAAATAAAAAAAAAAAGTTTTATCTCTACATTGCTTAGAACTGACTCATATCAAGTTATCTTTACATTTTATACATTAAAGAAACCGAATCTACCCTTAGAAGAATTCGAAAAATTTTATCAGCTACCATAAAGTCATAACTCAGCTACCATAAGTCATAACAATCTAAAACATTGAAAGTAGATTTGTATACGTTTAACTTAAAAGCTAAACTTTGAATTGATTGGAAATTCAACGTAGAAGTAAAGTTATGGACTTTTCATCTGTTTTTGGCCAGCTAAACATGTATACAAGTATAGAACTAACAATATTCAGGTATTTTTACTGTAGCAAGTAAGTATTGTTAGATGATTTTAATTTTGTTTCCGTTTATTATAATTTGCTCCGTTAAAATAACCGAGTTTTGCTACGCGGTCTAAATAAGAAGTATATATATATATATATATACAAATACATCGAAACGTCGGCCTAGAAAGGAGTTTATTTTCTTTTATTTGACCTAGCCCTCAATAACGAAACAGTGAATAGAATAGAAGAGGTCAATAACAATTTTTGAGTATATATATATTACTCAAAATATATATATACTCATATATATATATATTATATATATATATATATATATATAAGTTCACACATGAAAGAGAAAAACAAATAAAAACACACACAAAAAGACTCACAACGATATCTCGACATTCGTCGTCATCGGGCAGAAGTTGTCCCTGTGAGTAGCTGGAGCTACTAACAAAGAAACTTTGAGTTAGCTTTCTTTGTTAGTAGCTTCAGCTACTCAAAGGGACTACTTCTGCCCGATGACGGCGAATGTCGAAATACCGTTTTGAGTCTTTTTTGTGTGTGTTTTTATTTGTTTTTCTCTTTTAGAAGAAGAACTAGTAGTTCTGTTGGACCGTTTCAAGTTTTGATATATATATGCGTAGAATAAAATCAAATTTTGGTTCGGTATCTACCTCTGAAAGAAATAAAAGAGACTCCAGATAGAATGACAGTTATGGAATGTACTAATAATGATATTATCTTCTATTCCATAATTTGTAATAATATTTTGGAATACCAGGTATCATCTCTGAATTTTTGTAAAATCCCATCAAAGATGGTCACGTCTGCTAGTCATTATTAGAACAACAAGAATAGACAAAAATGCTGGAAATTTAAAGGTGATTAAATACCGTATTGTATTTGCAATATAAATAATCTGTAAAAAGTTTCAAAAAGAAGTAAATCTATATTTTTTAAGGTTTTATTGATATTCTCCATCATGTGGTAACCTCCTCTAACCACTTCTAAATGAAGAGTTTTCTAACAGATTGGAAGAGGTGAAACATTTCATTAACTTGCAGATTTACCAGATTTGACTCCATTAGATTGTTTTTTTATGGAGACATGTGAAAACAATTTGTATGCCATCAAAAACCTGGATTCAATTAGAAGATTTGAAAGCTAAAATAACTATTGTGATTTCAGGCATTACGGTAAAACAGTTGGTAGATGTTTTACATGAACTGCAAAATCGTATTAGTCTTTGTATTTCTAATGAAGAAGGACATGTGGAAACGTAAAGAAAATTTAAATAAAACGTTAAAAAACATAGATTTAGCTCTTCTTAATATTTTTCATGAACTATTTTTATAGTAAATACAAATAAAGTTATATATTTTTTTAAATATACATAGACTTTATGGGCACTCTGTTTTATGAAACAATAGTCGACTTGCCCTCTTAGATAGCAGGGTTGCATGGTATGATCAAAGTTATATGCTCAAATCCAGGGTCGGATATATCTTTTAGGTTCCCTAACCTCTTAAGACTTTGGTGCTTTATGTGTCATTCAAAACAACAACACAACAAAAACCCAAGTTATTATAAATCAAAATGAATCAAAACTAACAGTAAGAAAAATCTGGACTGGCCTACACTCAACTTTACAATAAGTAAACATAATATCATACTTCTTGGGTACATAATAAATAATGTTCCATTTAGGAATAATATATATGTCTAAATGAGGGATGTTTATTAGTCTTTCATTCCTGCAGGTAGTACAGATAGTGATTGATTCACTTATTAATATATATGCTTATTTTTGTATATCACACTACTGATGCATATAATATCATTAGTATAATCTGACCTTCTTTAATTGAATATTTAAGAAAAAATTTCCCATTTAAACCTTGAAAATATTCCTATTTTATCTGACAAGTGTCAGGAATATCTAAGAAAAAAAATTGTCGTTTTAAGATAATTCTGAATTTAAGATGTCCGATATTTTTATTTATTTTTCTTCAAAAATGTTTTCCATTTTGAATGATGTTTTATATTTTTGGTCTTTTATAGAATTACTATACTAAGAGTTTCATGAGTTTCGTATTTAATAAAAAGAACTTTTCTTTCCATTTGTCAAAAATCATATATACCAATTCACTCTGAGTGAGTGTTATTTTTTCCTGCCTATTGTACTCTGTTATATGGATGCTGTGAACGCGTATTGAGAAAAAATACATTAGCAATTAGTCAATTTTACTTACTCAAATCAAAGTTGATGACAGCTATTCAGTATAATATAAAACTTTTTTATCTGGAAGCTTCAAATTGAATTGAAATTGCATACATATAAACTACTAGACTAGATTAGTGAAAATTCTGAATACTTGTCAACAGACATAACTCTTTCTTTAAAAAAGAGACCATTTCCCACACTTCAATTTTTCTCTATGATACTATAACTCACAAACCAAAATAATTTACAACTGATATTAAGTTTTGTTCAATAGTACAATATATAGATTAATTATATCATTTTGCGAAACAAATTTATCACACGAACGAAAGCAAACAAACATTTATGTTTATTGGGAGTGAATTTTTACATGTAAAAATATATTATTTTTTTCTCTATTGTACTCTGTTATATGGATGCTGTGAACGTAAATTGATTTAAATTTTTCCATTAGCAAATTAGTCGATTTTACTTACTCAAATCAAAGTTGATGACAGCTATTCAGTATAATTTAAAACTTTTTTATCTGGAAGCTTGAAATTGAATTGAAATTGCATACATATAAACTACTAGACTAGATTAGTGAAAATTCTGAATACTTGTCAACAGACATAACTCTTTCTTTAGGAAAGAGACCATCCCCACACTTCAATTTTCCCCAATGATACTATAATTCACAAACCAAAATAATTCACAACTGATATTAAGTTTTGTTCAAGAGTACAAAATATAGATTGATTAAAGCATGTGGCGAAACAAATTTATCATACCAACGAAAGCAACAAACATTTATGTATATTGGGAGTGAATTTTTACATGTAAAAAATATTATTTCTCTTATATCTCATATGAGTTAATAAATTTATTTAAAATTTTTCCATTATAAACATCAATTTTATTTAGTGGATTCACTCAAAAAAATTTTATAGTTTCATTTTGATCCTTCAAATGGTATGGCTTGTATCGCTCTCACAAGCTTTGAGATTGAATTATAAGTCAAAATATTTACATGTTATTAAAAAAAACAAAATATTTCCCGTTGTTTTAAAATTCTGAATATTTATCGTTTATTGTATTTGTAACTTGAAAAATAATGCTAAATTTTAAAACTCTAGAATTATCAGTTTAAGAGAAAAAAATGTTTTCTAGAAACTGGTTGTTGACAAAAAAAGTGACTTTTCCGTCATGCATAATTCTTCCCAAACAATAGAGATCTTCTGTACTATGGGGCCCAATTGGTGTAAAATATCAACTTGATCCATCAAACATTCTGGATCGTGGTAACATGCAAAAGTCAGAGGTTCTAACTCTCTGTTGTTCCATGCACCTAAAGGACAGACAGCTTAAGTGGTGTATACAGAGTCACTTACTTAACACTGTGTTAATGAACATATTTTTTCCTATTCTATAATTTTTCTAATAATATTTTGAAATACAATGTATCATTTCTGAATTTTTGCAAAATACCCTTCAAAGATGGACACGTCCGCTAGTATATTGTAAGTATTATAATATACATAATATAATATACACAAAAACAAGATTATAATAAGAATTTTAATTTTATATTTTAAAATATTTAGTCATTATTAAATCAAGAATTTCTTTTAGAAAAGTTTTAAAGTTTAGTAAACATTTAATGAACTTGTTTAGCGATTTGTTTATAATTATTATAATAGAAAATTATTTGATAATATTGTTCTGAAATAGGATTCATAAAATTTTGATATAGAACTTTTCTGTTTATTATTTTAGAAAGATGGTTTTACCTTAAGTTTTATTCACTGTGTCCCCTCTTCCCATTCTCACAGTTTGCTTTGCTTGTCTTTAACTTTTTAATAACCTCTTCCTGCTTTTTCATTCAATTACACTTCTTCTATAAAACTTTATGGAACATATTCACATTTCAGCTATACTTTTTCTACTTGTAATTGATTTTTAGGTCCTCTCTCTTGAAATGAACTTTAATTCACTTTACTTGTTAACAGTATAGCATAGAAACTCTCAAGAAGTTTTAAAACTAATTAAATAGCAAAGAACAAGTTCAAATTTTATTAATATTTTAAACAACTTTCTATGTTAATTGCAAATAAATAAATATGTACCATTTTTATATAATGCATTACTGTCAACAAGGGTAACAAAGAGAGAAAAGCCAATAGATGAACTGTTTTTTAATCATACCGAACCCTCTGGCTTTCTCTCTCTCATTTTGTGCAGCCCCGTATTGTTTATAACTAGGGAAGCGAGTGCTGTTGAAAAGTACAGGTCATGTTTCAAGTACTTTCTGACCATTTCCAGTCCTCTGTCGCAATGTATATACTATTTTTCTTTCTTAAGTTTTGACCCAGCCTCATACACCTTAAAAACACCATTTAACTAACGCTTTGTCCATATTTCTGACTTCTTTGGTCTACAACAAAAAAAAATTAATTACAATAATATAAAAAATAAGTTAAATTATTTTTGTAGATACACATGTAAATAATGTAACTTGTTTTTTTTATGTTATAGTAATTAATTTTATATTTATGTGGTCCTCAAAATGTTTCTAAACATTTGAAACGTTGGTTTAAAGGTGATTTTTTTTGTAAAATCCATCGTTTGACTCTGGACCAAACTTAGATAGAGACAAATAGTGTACAACTGTATGATGAAGGTCTAAAACACTTTAAAATATATGTATATAACAGTTCAAAATCAAAGAAAAGTAACACTCAGGGTATAGATACATACTTACTGAATAAAATTTTGGAAAACATGTCTCCAGAAGAAGTAGAGAGATAGAGAAAATCCGTAGAGTGAAGCGTGCCGTAGACCCAATGGCAGGTAACCGACCCTACTACTTAAGGACTTTAACTAATAAAGCAGAGAAGATTTAAAAAAGAAATTCGGATAAACAGTACAAACTGGTTAAGTGTAAATGTTTGAATTGGAATCAGAAAAAAATAAAAAGCATATATATAAATAAGAGATTTTTTTTTAAATCTGATAAATTAATAAATAATATAAAAATATAATAAGCAACAAAAAGCAAAATGAAATATATGTACATAAGTGTGTTTGTGTGAGTCCGGTCTGTTACATCTGTGATATCTTTAAATGACATTTTCATTTATTTCATTGTTTATATTCAAATATTATATCAGCTATTATTAACTTTTCCATTTATGTCAGTTAAGGCACAAATTAAAATATCCACTATACTCACTACTTTTTGACAAAATGATTGGAAATCAGCATGTATTATTGTATAGTTGAAAATCGATTTATTTTAATTGAAGAGATATTACATTTATTTTCATACTTTTTCATATTTTCACCTATATATGGTATAGTGTAGCAGAATAGTTTAAACTTATTAAAATTACTTTACTAAACTTTAAACTTTGTTAAACTTAACATGGAATCAATTTATTTTACCAAACAGAATAATGATTAAAACTTTAGTAGGTTCAAGGGCAGGGAAATATAAAAGAAATAAAAGTTCTTTTTTTTTCGTAAAAAAAAAAGAAAAAAAAATTGCAGGTAGGCTATGAACCCCTGTTTCATTGTTTCTTTTACTTCGGCGTTGACTTGCTCGTGTGAAATATGTTTCTCTGTAAATGTTATATTTACACTCCTTCGTTACCACTTTGTCAGATAGTTTGTTTACGATGATATCGCAGTGGCTTAGGACACTAGTGGTATATGATTGTTCAACAAGCGCTCAAAAGTTCACTGATGCCTTATCGTATACAGACAACTGTATAATAACTTTTATACATATAAATTTAATTTAATAATTTAAGATAAATATTATATCTGAACCCTATACTCTAGGGTCTGACTCTGAGAGGTGAAAAAATCTTAGCATTTCCACCCGTAGAGAGAACGTTAAGCGGTCGGTCGTGAGCTTGTACAATGCCATGTACTTGTTAAAGATTCCTACTCTAAATATGTTTGAGTCAGGCAATACATAGAACTCCTAATATCAATCACTGAAGGGATGAATGATAGCTACTGTTAATTTGTTAAAGTCACGCGATCTACCAATAATACCTTGGCGAGTGACGTATTGAACGTCCCTGCTATACAGCAGTATCTTTACGTACAATATAAGTAATTCAAACGACTATAAGAATAAAAAAAAAAGTATTAACATATATTGGTCTAAAGCCGTCACTTTACAAGTGCGCTTGGTGTCCCTATCAGTTCTCTCCTGATGACGGTTAAACCTGAAATTGGAAACTGTAAGTCTGTTTTTCTATTTACTGTGCACGTATAGTTTACTTTCAAACGTTTTGTTGTCCTTTATGGATCTTTTTTTGATGATAATATATATATAATATATATATATAAAGATTTCACATAAACACGTGAAATAACAATCAATGATCAAGCCACAATATGAAATGGGGAAATAAGACAAAGATCTTTCAACAACAGTAACAAGCGGTCTGCTTGTTACGGTTGAAAGATCTTAGTCTTGTTTTCCCATTTCTTATTGTGGTTTGATCATTGATATATATATATATATATATATATATATATAAATGATGTCTTCAATGAAGAGTCAAAAACTCAACTGCTTTGTTGATTTATGGAAAACTCTGACGAAGACCGCTTGTTACATTTAGAAAGATCTACTCCAGTCTTGTTTTCCCTTTCTTATTGTGAAAGAAAGGTCATTGATGTTATTTTCAATTTTATGTGATATCTTTATATATATATATATATATATATATATATATATATATATTTCAATTGATTATTTCAATATATAATGTATTTCTAATTGAAGGAATCGTTTAACAATCAATACGTTTTCTAATTTAATAGGTTTTGAAAATACCTGTCAATGAAATTCCATTCTTCATCCAATTTTTAATCAAAATCCATAACCTGCCCACAACTTGTATTCACTTGCTCTCTGACAACGTGAAAACGAAAGGCCTCAGAGCTATTATTTTCAATCATTTGTCGTGAGTTACCTGATATATATATAATATATATAATATAATATATATATATATATCAATGATCAAACCACAATAAGAAATGGGAAAACAAGACTAAGATCTTTCAACCGTAACAAGCAGTCTTCGTCAGAGTCAAAAAAAACCAACTGTTGGGTTTCAGTTGGGTTTTTGACTCTGACGAAGACCGCTTGTTACGGTTGAAAAATCTTTGTCTTGTTTTCCCATTTCTTATTGTGGTTTGATCATTGATTGTTATTTCACGTGTTTATGTGAAATCTTTTATATATATATATATATATATATATATATATATGTATATATGTATGTATATATATACATAAAACCAAATAATGAAGACATAAAAGATTAAGGCTCTTTTGGTAGTTTTTCTTTTATAAGTAGTTTTGTCAGATATGCAAAATTATATACAATAAAATAAACTTTATAAGTTGTTTTATAAAATAAACAAAATATGTATAATTATTGGAATTAAAAAGCAGTTAAAAGAAGAACTTTATTAACATTGTTCATTGATAAAGTAATATTATTAAAAACTATTATTATTCATTTGTTTGTAGAGACTTTTTCAAAGCATTGAGAAATAAATGTTTAATATTGAATACTTTTGATTCGCAGAGATGTAGTGTGTTATACTAGTATATTTCCTTGATAAATACCCCTCTTTATACAAGGATAATCGAAGCTGAACAACACTCATGACTGACTTTGCTTAAACTGTTTTCAAACTAGGATTAGAGATTACAGTAGATGAATAGTAGTTTCTCAAGACCCTTAACCAACCAAACTGACTTAAATCAAAGGACTGTCTCTTCAAACTTTAAATACGTTTCACTTCACATATCTAATATCTTTTGACTGATTAATATCGACTACTTTTGAGTTCAATGAGCTATTTTCTTCATGGTTTGTTTGAAAGACAAAAACAAATGTAAAACATAA
>JAPFBL010000753.1:45000-57500 GCA_026182355.1 Hermatobates lingyangjiaoensis
TGTGTTGGTGTGTGTGTTTGTGTGTGTGTGTGTGTTGTTTGTTTGTGTGTGTGTTTTGTGTGTGTTGTTTGGGTGTGTGGTGTTTTTGTGTGTGTGTGTGTGTGTGTGTGTGTTTTGTGTGTGTTTGTGTGTGGTTTTGTGTGTTGTTTGTTTGTGTTTTGTTGTTTGTTTGTTTGTGTGTTGTGTGTTTGTGTGTTTTGTGTGTTTGTTGTGTTTGTGTGTTTGTGTTTTGTGGTGTGTGTGGTGTGTGTGTGTGTGTGTGTGTGTGTGTGTGTGTGTGTGTTTGTGGTGGTTTGGTTTGGATCCAAATGTTTGGGGTACACTGGAGTCCACACCACTGCACACAGTTTGATGCATTTAATTCACATTTTACATAAAATTTGTCCTCATAGTGTCGATATGCCTTATTCTTTGGGACTATATTGCATGATAATAAAGTTACTTTTCCTGTCAAAGTGTATTATTAGACAACATTTTTTTTTCCTAAACTACTTGAAATTCCAGTATCATGTAAATTAGAGAAGAAATAAATGAAAAAATCCGCAGATTTTTTCAATATATTTCAATAGAAAAAAAATATATTTTCTAATTAAATGCCTATAAGCTAAAATTTAAAAAAATCTTAATACTTGAAAAACGAATAAAAGAGAGAGAGAGAGAGATTTGTTTCAGATCAGTGACGAGGTTAATTAAAGAACTTAAAATCGTTGATAATATACAGGTGAAAATGAAGCACAATACGAGTAGAAAAGGTTGCAGCGTTGTAAACGAGTCCTTGACTTGGTATCACATTTTAATAATAAACGCATGTCATATCCTTCCAAATCAATGATTCTAAGTTTGTTATTACTAATCAAATAAATATAGTCACATTGGAATTAATGAAATCATTAAACTGATCCTCCATGATATATGGATGTAATATAACAACATAACATATTACATAAAAAACAGTAACCATTTCTTATTGTTATTATGACAATCAGGATTTAATAATAATAAAAACCTGATTGTCAATCAGGTTAATATTTAAAACATAATGTTAAACTTACTTATAATTAGGATTAAAAATGTAAATTTGATTATCATAATTTGATATATAACATTGCGTCTTTTCAATGTTGAAATTTCCTGGATATTTACTATACAATTTACATGTATAGTAAATTATAATACAATACAAAACACTATTGTATTGTACTGTAGAATCAAGCAGTATACATATATTTAAGTAACATAAACTAAAAATAAAAGAAAACAAGCATGTGAATATGTTTATTTTGCTAATTGTTGGCCATTTTGTCTCTATCAATCGCTGGATGTTTCTCTGTATCAGTCTTTCTTCAGAATGTTTAGAATTGATCCCCCTTTTATTTCTAATTGGTGTGTCGTATTTCGTTATGACTTTGTTGGGTTTTCATACACAATTGTCTGGATGGTGCATTATTCTCATTTGACCGACCGGTTCTTGGTCTTAACCTGACAGAGTTAAGTCAATAATAGAACCTGTTTCATTAAATCTTCTATTTACTTTAATTACATGCGTCTTTAAAGTTATTCATTGAAGAGGAGATTGCGCGGATACCAGCAGACAGTCTATACAATCAGTGTTTGATCGCTTCCAGCAATTGATAGAAAGAAATAGATAACAATTAACGAAATAAACATATTTACATGTTTGTTTTCTTTTATTTTTAGTTTATGTTACTTAAATATATATCAATGTTTAAACCAAATTTGAAATGGGGAAAAAAAACTAAGATCTTTCAACAGTAACAAGTGGTCTTTGTCAGAGTCAAAAACCCAACTTCCGACGAAGGCCACTTGTTATAGTTGAAAGTCTTAGTCTTTTTTTATTCCGTTTCATTTTGTGGTTTGATCATGATTGTTATTTCAAATGTTTATATGAAATCTTGTATCTTTAAATATAAGTATATTGCTCATATCCTTTCTCCTTTAACAGTTTACCTGACTTTTTGACCACCCGACAAACCACCAGTTTTTGATAACTAAACTCACTGTAGTTTCACATTTAGGAAACTTTTTTTTTGTACTTTTCATCAACACTAAGCTATATATAATATAGTCTTAAATGAAAATCACAATTGAAATGTTTAAATTGAATGATTCGATTAAATTTCCTTCTTGACTGAATATTAATGTCTATAATTTCGTTAGAGGTCTAAACATTAGGTAATTACATTCAAATCGGAAGCAGATTGGATCTTGGGGCAGTATTAATGAATGCAAATGGTATTCCATGGGACTCAACCATTCTGACTTGCAGTAATTGGGCCTTCGCCATTGCCCAGTTATTGGAATGAATATATTTTTATATTTTATTTTAAATCCGTGTCATGTGTATTAACAAAAGACAATGTTAATCTCTTATGTATGGAAATATATAACTAATAACTATATATAGGTACATATATCTGTGCAGAAGAATCACAATACAAATGTGTATGTAACATATTTTCTACTACTCAGCTACCTAATATACAACTTCTTCTCTTGATGACGATGGGTGTTGAAAGAAAAGAACTTCATCCTATTTCTTTCTTCTGATAGTTTTATATATATATATATACACAAATATAGTTCAATATAGACAAAGAAACATAGAGAAATCAAAAGAACACACTTACAGTCTCTAATTTTTGGTTTGAACCGTCTTCAGGAGAGATAAGAGAGGGAAACCAAGTGCGCTTGGTTTCCCTCTCTTATCTCTCCTGAAGACGGTTCAAACCGAAAATTAGAGACTGTAAGTGTGTTCTTTTGATTTCTCTATGTGTCTTTGTCTATATTGAACTATATATATATTTCCTTTCATTCATGTAACAAACTAATATAAAAGAGTCCATTCACATTTTTTTCTTAAGTTTTCTCTAAAATAATTAACATATTCACAAATTTCCCTAAACATTTTTAAATTATCCATAAACTCGCACTTGGTTTTGAAATAAATATTAAACAAAATACACAATTCTGAATTAAACTGTAAACTGTGTCAATAGACAGCAAAATAGTTAATTAGAAGTAATACGGAATTCTAAAATAATGAATCAAACTGACCACTGCATTTCTATATATTCAATTAAATAAAGGACTTTATTTTATAAGAATGATTAAAACGTTGCTTTGTATCTCACTTCATATTGAAGAATAGACACTTTTCCCATGATAATTAAGTGTTTCTTGCTTATCATAACTGTAGCTGGAATGTTATCATAGCCTTTACATTATTTTTTGGGTTAGTATTTAGAAATAATATATTTCTATGGGATATATTTTTAAAAATGAGTGTTCAGTCTAAACCTACAATGCTTTAGAGTTCTAGGACTACCATAGCATTCCTTTAATTCTGTTGTCTCCCTCCGGAAAGGGCAAGCCCAGAGCTTGCTACTAGTAGTTCATCAGACGCCATCAGGGCGCCATTGTGAGGAGTGTTGTTAGTACCTCAAGAGAAATGATTCATAGAGAGAGATTAAAACCTGGTCTGAGCTAGTTATGTAACCTGAACATATAAGGGCTCGAAGGGGTGGTTTATAATCGTCCCCACTCTGAGCTCCCGTCCAGAGACAGGCCTCTACTAGTTGTCCAGTTCAATCAGCTGAGTTCAAGGCCCGTTCACACTGGTAAGGGTTTATAGGTCCTCTAGCTCCCCGGTATGCTAAGTAGGCATCCGAGAAGTTACTGCCTTTCACACAGCGACCACAAGGGTCTACCCAACTTGGGTGAGAACCTCAGTTGGCGGGGTAGGGAGCAAACCCCTCCATGTAGTACCCCGCCCTCGTAGAACCGACTTATTTTAAGAGTTTTGGATCAAACTCCGAAACAAAGGCTCTACTGAACCTGCTCAGCCACAGGTAAGGTAAGTGGCATTTTTAGCTCCTGCTTCAAAGAACCTGTGGATATATATATATATATATATATATATATATATATTATACCCACAAGGACTATAAAACATTAAATTACACAAAGCACGACACAGAAAAAAGAATAAAGAGAACACTTACAGAATTCAGTATTTCGAACTGTTGTTTGTCATCAGGAGTAGACTCGCGAATTCGCGCTCCGTTCTTCGACGTGGGGAGATCTCTCTCACTTCGTCCTCTCTTCTAGTCTACTCCTGATGACGAACAACAGGTTACGTTATATATATATATATAGACCGATAAGTAAAGCTTAATGGCCCCACCAGGGGTGGGGGGAAATATTTTTAAAGGAATGTATGGTAAATGTAATAGACTTATTTCATGCAGAGCAAATTCCATCCGTATTTTACAGCGTACACACTCCGAACTATGTGCCATTCATTATTTACTTAGTAAGAGTCAATTACCTTTTACGTTATCATGCTCGTAGTTAGAACTGAATAATTGAGATTCAAATCCTGTTTACGTCCCTATCTTTTATATTAAACATTGAGAATGTTGATCGCATCGTTTTATTGAGAGGATGTAAATTTCCCAGTTTACAGGAACAATATTTTTCATTAATAAACAACAGTATGAGAGAATATAAATTTCTCAGTTTATAGGAACGATATTTGTCATTAATAAACTAGAGTATTGCAAAATCTATACTACAGTCTAAACCAGTAATATGGTTTATTCACAACTGTTATGACCGCCAGCTAATAAATGAACCATACCTCCCAACCATAAAACAACGCTTTATAACAGTATAGTTGACAGTATAAACTTTGCTTGAAACTAGAAATATAACAATCTGTTTATATATGTTTATCTGTTTGTATACACTACAAAAAGTATTAAATGACATGAATCCTCATTTCTTTTGTTTTTCTAGTCAAATTTTGGTTTAAAAAAAGATCAAAAAAGTACAAGTAATCTAATCAAAAATGAGTTGAAAGTATAAAAAAACGGATATTTCAAAAGTTCAAGAATACTCTCAAAACCCTCGCCAAAGGTCCCATACAAAGAGTTTTTCGAGTCATTTGGAAAAGTGAACACTGTTATTAAGCTCACTGAAAATTAATTTTGCAAAGTTTAATATCATATTAGATAGTGATAAAGAAGTAAGAGTTTCCAGATTTGTTGAAAGAACACCTTACTGAATAATAATCTGAATCCTGTTTAAGATGGAAATAACAAAAGAAAAAGTAATTTCAAAAATAAAAAACCAAGATAGATAATTCTCTCAGATAATTGGAAAGGTTAGTGGTTACATGAACTTTATAACGAACATTTAACAGTGAATCATTCATTCTAATACCATCAAAAGAAATTTGAGTGGGATAAAATCAAAACACCAATAAAATCAAGAACAGAAGACCATATTCTCTGTCTTGGGTCGTATAGAATTAAATGTAATTGGTCTTGTAAGGAATTTAAAATTAAATTACTCTGTCTTTTCATTTATTTTATTCAAAACAAGGACAAAAAATACAAAAAATAGAAATCGTGACTTTGGGTTGTAATCAGTCTTTCAATCCGGCCCACCTGATAAATTTTTGAAGTCAATATGGCCCACGAGCCAAATGTTTGCCCACCCCTGTTCTATAGGATACTAATTAAGACGAAGTGTGGCCCCCTGAACATTTGGTAACCAACCACGACTGTACAGAGGCACATTTTCACTATATCAACGTCCTGTCTACCCCAGCAGTCAACACAAAGTGTGAAAATATGTAAGAAGGAATACCGTAATAACCTACCACTTGGGAGAAAATAAGAGAGGCTCCTTACAGACTGTTCAATATATGATAAGGTTCATTTGGAAATGTTTATGGGGGGGGGGGGGGGGTTAGTGTGGTTCCTTTATACACCTTTCCATTTGTTTTTATCTATAAGATATAAAAAAGATAAAATTTGACAACTAACTGACTTATCAGAGAGACTTAACAACGAATGCTAGAAAAATTTAGTATGGTGAATCTATTCCTTTCATGTTCCAGGCAATAGTAAAATTTTTTTATTTGAAATTTAGTCCCTAAGAATGTAAAATAAATGATAATAAAGCTGGAAAAAAATAATAATATCAAATAATCTAAGTTGATACATATGACAAGTAACTGACAATTTTTGATTAAGAATACTTGTGCAATATCATTATAGCTATAGATCTTTTAAAAACATGTAAAACTGTTGATGAAAGATCTTTCCAGTATGTCAATCAGATTGCAAAGATATCTGTCTAATTGAAGAAAATGATCTTTAAAGCTACTCATTACGTGATGCAGTACTTTATGGATCACTTAATGAATCGAGAGAATTATTTCTGACCACTCTGATGTTTAAAGCCATGAAAAATATTTCACAATTTGTTGCATGAAAATATGTTTAATAAAATAGAAAGTGCAGATAATTGTTGATATGCTTGTACACTGTATCGAGTCTCATCGGTCCCTCCCCTGGGAGGGTTCTCCTTCTGTGGGATGGCAGACCTGATTCCCATGTACTTATCCGTTGCTTCCGAGATTCAGAAAGTACTACATCAGTTGATACGTGTATTTAGCTTTAAAGATAATTTTTTACAATGATACAAAGCTCTTTACAATCTGATTGATAGACGGGCGATTTTTTTTCATCAACAGTATAATCAGGATACGTTGATTGCATAGACTGGCAAACAGGTGGAAGGCTTTGTGGTCACTGATCTTACCTGAAGCCAAAACAGGCTCAGGAGAACATAGGTCTGAAGTTTTTACCGAGAACTCTTCAAATATATTGTCGATACCACGGGAGTGGGGAAATACATGAAGAATTCCTTCCGATTTCCTTATGAACCGCCGTTGGTGTTCGACTGTTGGTGTGACTGTGGCTCCTCACCCAGAGAGAACAAACTCTCTAGGAAGTCGCTGTAGCAGTATCTTCTAAAGAGGTTGCCTCCAGATTAACAAGATGTAGTTAAATCCCCGATACTTATCATTGGGTAAGGTGCATCAGTTGAAGACTGGTACCCACTTAGGTGAGGCCTGGTCCCGGGTTAATGAGCACTTCCCTTCTGGGGATGACAAAATTCTAATAGAACAAGATAGTCCTAAAACTGACTGTTTAGTTGATATGTTATACGGTTTTCGAATGTAATTCTGAATGAAGATTGTAGAAATTGAATATAAAATATTCAAATTGAGAAAAATAACTGTAGTCGATTTGATTTATCTTAGTGATGGTAACACTACTGAAAACTGAATAATTCCATTTGTATTACTTTAAGTTTTGTCTCCAACCAGCGCCACGTTTATGATTATAAAACTGATAGTTAAAAACAATAATGACAATTTCTTATTCATTAATGCATCAAGCAGTACGAGACGAACTTTTTTAATAAACTTAATAGTTGCAAATATCAGGTCAATAAGTCAACCATCAATAGCTGTACCTTCTTCCAAAATTATCATTAAACATTTCAGAAGTAGAAAAACTTACAATGTTATATTTAAATTCATATTAAATGTTTCTATTGTATCAAAATAACGGACTATCTTGTAGAAAATTTTACATTAGTTTTAATCAAGTGAACCATATGTGCTCCTGAAGGTATGGCATATTATGTACGTACAAAGCAAATACCATTTGTAGTAACGGAAATACCAAGCTTAGTAGAAAAGTTTTATACTTGATTCAAATACGAATTTCTTTATATTATATTTGAATATAAACAAATACTAATGACTTTATTTACACATTTAATTAATAACAACGTAATTGACAATTGTAGTAGAAAAGTTGTAGTAATATTGGTAGTAAAAATGTAAAGAGTAGTAATGAGTAGTGGTATTTAAAGTAGGAAAGTAGAAGCAACAGGAGTAGTAATAAGCGTAATGATTATTAGTAATGTAGTATAAAAGTAGTAGTTATATGAGTAGTAATAAATGTAAAGAATATTAACGAGTAGTAGTATTTGTAGTAGAAAAGTAGTAATGATTTGTATAGTAATAATGGTAAAGAGTAGTAATGAGTAGTGCTAATTGTACTAGAAAAGTAGTAACAATATGAGTAGTATTAATTATCTTGAGGAATAATGAAAAGTAGTAATGTAGTAGAAAAGTAGTAATAAAATGAGTAGTAATAATTGTAATGAGTAGTAATGACTAGCAGTAATTGTAGTAGGAAAGTAGTAATAATACTCGTATGAGTAGTATTAATTATATTAAGGAATAATGAATAGTAGTAATGTAGTAGAAAAGTAGTAATAAAATGAGTAGTAATAATTGTAATGAGTAGTAATGACTGGCAGTAATTGTAGTAGGAAAGTAGTAATAATACTCGTATGAGTAGTATTAATTATATTAAGGAATAATGAATAGTAGTAATGTAGTAGAAAAGTAGTAATAATATGAGTAGTAATAATTGTAATGAATAGCAGTAATTGTAGTAGGAAAGTAGTAATAATACTCGTATGAGTAGTATTAATTATATTAAGGAATATATAAATATGATAAATTAAAAAAAATATAAGAAATTTACACGAAGTAATTTCAGTATGTTCTGATATGAACATATTATTGAAAAAAACAGTACACTTAGTTGTACTAAAGAATTATAATATAAGTTAAAAATACCTCGATTGGCCAAATAACATATTTTTCGAAGTTTATTGAAGATTCACAAAAATATTTTTTGTCGCGAATAATAATTATACAGTAAAGTTATCTGCCACAGAGGTATGCTATACTTTTGATCATTCAATACATCTGTGGTATTTCTATGGTATTTAATGATACGCTAATATTGGTATGCTTTAGATCGATGAAGGTTCAAAACGAGATTTTCATTCCCACATGGTCAGATCCAGATTTACTGATTCATTGAAAAGCTGAGGACACAAAACATAAGTCTTTGGCCAACTTTGGCTAAGACTACAGACCCCTTATCGATCGACTCCAGTCCATCCTTTACATAGAGTTGAATAACAAACTTTCTGAATTACTTGCAAAACGCGAGCAAAATCATCTTTACCAATCTCTAATAAACTCAGAAAGTTAAACAGAGAATACATTTGTTCTCCAAACACAAATCATTTCCTTGTTAATCTATCTAAGAGTGCATTAACAATGTCCTAAAATTTAAATTAAAGAGAACTTTTCAAACAAATATATTCAGTTCTGTTTAAGAGAAAATAGGTATATATTTATATATAAAATCCAAAGAAACTGTTCTTAGGAATTTACATAAAAATTAAGACGAAAGTAACACAAAGATAGCCACAAACATAATGTATATCTATATTTCGACAAACTTCATCATCAGAAGCCAAAGAGTCCTTCAGGGAGTCTCTTTGCCTCCTGATAATGAGAATTTTCAAAATATAGAAGTGAGTAATACACATATCTATCTTTGTGTTACTTTCGTTCTAATTTATAAATATAAACACTAAAACTCTTTAATCAATAGAGTCGATTCAAAATAGACAACAAAAGCTTTCAAAAGAAAACTTAATAAACATATGCAATAGTGACGTAAAATGGATAAACCAACAAAAGTCTCCACACAAATGAAGTTTTATTCAACGCGTTTCGAACACTTTGTGTTCATCATCAGGAATACACCAAGGATGTAGTACTGACGGGTTGGTCCAGTGAACACAACTGGTTCAAAGAGTTGTGTTCACTGGACCAACCCGTCAGTACCACATCCTTGGTGTCTTCCTGATGATGAACACAAAGTGTTCGAAACGCGTTGAATAAAACTTCATTTGTGTGGAGACTTTTGTTGGTTTATCCATTTTACCTCAGAATGAGTAAATACCACACAATTACGGATTGCACAACTAATGATATGCAATAGTTTTACACACTTACAGTTGCAGATGTTTTGTTTTAACCGTCATCAAGAGGGTGAAAAAAAAAGATAAGCATAGCTCCAGAGGAACGACGGGGGACAACCGATAATGCAGCAGGCACAAAATCACCCAGAAACCAAAATCAGAAAGTAGGTACATAGCTATTAAAGGTATAATTGAGAAGAATAGTCAAAGAGAAGGAGGTATAAAAGTAATTGAACATAAAATAAAGTAAATAGTAGAAAATTAAAAATTATTTTGAAATACGTTTTTATACGAGTAGACGAATAAATAAAAACACAAACATAAAATACTATTAAGTAATAAAACATAAATAAATGAAAAATTATAATAAAGATAAATGAATACTAAGAAATAAACACTTGACGGTTAGTATAATGTAGAATATAAACGAAAAATAGAGAAAATAGAGAAAAAAATACACAATTAAGACATCTTGAAATGTGCTCTGATTAATCTGAATATATACATATAACAAGATTTCACATAAACACGTTAAATAAAAATCAATGATTAAACCACATTTACTTTTTCCTCCTGTACTGCTTTTTTTACCCAAATATACTTCTCTGGACTATTATTCTTTCCTGCACTTTAAACGCTTTTAAAATACCACTCTTTCCTCCCACTCCTTTGAACCCCTCACCATGATGTTTCTGCATCTTCTGTTTCAGTTGGGTTTTTCACTCTGGCGAAGACCGCTTGTTATGGTTGAAAGATCTTAGTTTTTTTTTCATTTCATATTGTTGTTTCATCATTTATATATATATATATATAAAAATATATAATATATGTATAACAGATTCAATAATATACCGATTGTTTGATAGAATTGATGTGTTCTCTAATCGGACTTACATCCAACATGGGTTTCAGTTGGATTTTTGACTCTGACGAAGATCGTCTGTTGTGGTTGAGGGGTCTTGTTCTTTTTTCCCCATTTCATATTGTTTGATTATATATATATGTTGTATATATATAATTTATAAATATTTTTTATATATAAAAAATTCTTTCCTGCACTATATTTAAAAAACACGATTGTTTCCTATATATATATGTTCGTATATTTGGGAAGCAGGCCTTCATTGATACAAGTTCTATTAAAACCTATGCCTATTTCCATTTTAACACATTTTCGAATTAATTTTTCAAATTTCCGGAAGGCAGACTGCAACTTAGAATTTATTTCACTAACTTTGCCATATCAAGAATGGTCATGAATAATAATCCACAAAAGAAAACACCCCTCCAGAAAACCAACGTCGTATTTGAGTTCAAATGCAACCTAGGGAACTGCGAGTCCTTACATTCAAAATATGTTAGTTCTACAACAACTACGCTTTTTAGAAGGCTCACAATGCATCTTGCATCCGGAGGACCTAAGAAGCATGTCGCAACAGCACATGGATTAAGTTTAACGAGGGAAATGCTAACCGACAATACTGTGATATTAAAACAGAAACATGACCATACCAGACTGCAAATTTTGGAAGCCATTTTTATTCTAGAAAAAGAACCCACTATCAACAGCCAGGCCAGTGGATTCACAAGAATTCTGAAACTGTACGAAGGCAGTCATAGGACGAACCAATCAAAGAGAGGTAAAGAAAAGACCCTGGGGAAACCTCACCTTGCCACTACCTGTTGATAACTTCCGTTCTTACGATTATGTGCAGTTGACTTTGTGTATAGTTTATTTAAGTTTTTCGGTTTAAAATTGTATTAGTTTTAAGTAAATTGTGAAACTACGTTTGTAAATAACATCCTTGAGAATGGTCGATGAAGACCGAAACATGTCGGTATACACGAATAAAAATTTTGGAGAACTGATGTATCTTGTCCCGAACTTATGGAAGCCAGAGGTCAGAAAATTTCAAAAATTAATTCGAATATATATATATATATATATATATATATATATATATTTTCACTTTATATAGTTGAGATATATAAACATTATTTATTTAGAAATTTAAATATATCCCCAGTTATATGTTATTTATTGGCTGGGTGAAGGATGGGTTAGCGGTGCAAGGCGAGGATGAATGGTAGAGTGAGATGGCTAGAAGGTGATATTACCAGAGGGGGAATTACCTGAGGGCTAGAGGTGCTGTTGGCTGTCGAGGCGCTGGCGAATTACTGAAGACTCAGCGGATGAGACATAACGGTCTAGCTCTTCCCGTTCGGCAATTCTCAAGCGCCGCATTTGGCTAAACCTCTCTTTCGATCATACTAATGTCGCCAGGTAATGAAAGGGCAACATTTGTCATTTTCCAAAACAAAATAAATTAAGAATCAAATGATTTCAAAGCCTCCTGTATTATGAAAAAAAGCCATGCATGCTATTTTTTTCACTATTGTATATTTTACAGTTTCTAACGTTTCGTCTATATTTAAAGACATCTTTAAGGCTACATTAATAAAGAAATTAATTACAGTAACACGAAAAAATTATACTTTTTTTCATAATAGTGAAATTAATATGTTTAGCCCTGAATATGTCTACAAATATAGAAGAAACGTTGGGTTTAAACGTACTTTACTGTTTGTAGCTAGTCCAAACCTCAATAAAAAAAAAAGAAAATTAGTGTTATATTATAACATTACACTAGGTATATAAATCAAAAGAAGAAATAAATGTAGGTTTAGAAAGTTAAAAAATGAAATCTAGGAATGGATTATTTTCCTCTTCCATTGTTTCCAATAACAAGATTTCACAA
>JAPFBL010000753.1:62500-169835 GCA_026182355.1 Hermatobates lingyangjiaoensis
TTTTTTTATTATTATTATTATTATTTTTTTTTAAAGTTATCAGCTTTTAATTTTATTTTAGTTAAATGTTTTCATTTTTTAATTTTTATTTGGCTTTTAATCTCTTTAACTTCCCTGTCTAAACCTTTCCTCCGAAAGTTGGCTACACTGTTTGAGTGCTTCAGTTTCGAACGCCAAGTCAGTCGTTATCACCTTTGGAGCGATTCACTTCTTTTCCTGAAGACGAGGACATCGAAATATAGTAGTGATTCAGTGGGTTTCCTTTCTATGTGTTCCTTTTTTAAATTCTTTTATTATATTTATATTCACACAGGAAAGAGAAAACAAATAAAAACACACACAAAAGACTCAAAACGATATTTCGAACAGTCTTCGTCACGGGCAACAAGTTGCCCTTTGAGTAGCTGAACTAACTCATATGTCTTATGAGTATATATATAATATATATATATATTATTTTAAAGAACAACTTATTCTATTCAAACGGTCGTATATTAATTGAATCTGTTTATAAAAGTAATGCCGGCCCGCGAGAGACTAGAGGGTTGAAGTCCGTTTCAACATTGCCTTCCTATAAACAGAAGGAGCTGATAATTAAATCGATTCTTGTCTTCAATCACGTGCGAGCTAGTTTATTTAAATTCTTTTTTTTAAAAACCTATTCATTAACCCGGGACAACGCGGTAACCCTGGTGGCCGAAACCCGGGATCATTCGCCAACTGTTTAATAGTGTAGTGTTGTGTCCAGTGTAGAAACCAACATGACGAGTAAACAGACAACAGGAGCCGATGTTAGGCTCGCAGTGAAAATAGAACAAGCGAGAGTAGCAAAAGCAGGGTACCTGATGAACCTATTAGATTCGATAAAGAGGTTCGAGGGTGATGCTCGAGAGTTGGACTTGTTCATAGAGAGAATGGACTCCATCAACGAGCAGTTAGTCACAACTCAACTAGACCCAGCTACAGACAAGAACATCAAGACCTACTTCCTCGCCAGGGTCAGCCTTACGGTGATGCTGGAGTTAGGACTTACGTTTTGTGCGGAGTGGAGTGCGGTGCGAGCAGCCCTTAAGGACAGATATGCTGGAGCCGCAAAGCCTGTAGCTAGAAGTGCGCTAAAAATTTTTGAAATGCGGAAGGAGAATGGTGAGACCTGCGCTGAGTTCGGGCGCAGATTGGGGGATGCGACAAGGAAATTAACTATGAAGATAAATGAAAAGTGCACAGACAGTCAAGAAGCGAAATGGAGAACGACGATATATGAAGAGATAGCCAGTGAAATTCTCCTCAAGGCAGCTCCAGAACGAGTGAGAATGGCCCTCCGTATCATGAAGCCCACTAGTCTCGAGGAGACAATTAATGCCATCCGGGAGGAAGAAATGGACCGAGAAGATAACGGTGTTATATACAGAGGGAAGTCAGAAGGAGGATGGGCAGTTGTGACCAGGAGGAGAGTACCTCAGGATAGGCAATTCAGAGCAAGAGCCTATGAGGATCGAGGACAAGGGAGGTATTCACAGGAGAGGAAGCCACGGGGACGTTTTGAAGAGAGAAGATCTCAAGCCAGGAGGAACAGCTATGAGGCAGTGGGAGGCTACACGCGAAGAGAGAAGCCAGTAAGAAGAGGATGTTGGGAGTGTGGTGAACTCGGTCACTTCGCGCGAGAGTGTCCGTATTTATATCGCAAGGAGAGACCACGAACGACACAGTATAGACCAACACCAAGAGATGAGCCCATGGAAGTTAACACAACCCGGCGGGAGAAGATGTGGGGCAGGAGAAGACAAAAAGGGGAAGGCTCTTCAGAGGACGGGAGCTCATCAGAGTCAACAGGGTCGGAGCAAGAGACATCGATAGAACGACACGAGCGCTGGTACGAGCGAGGGAAGTGGCCTTCACTGGAAGAGACTCGTGGTGGGAGGATCGCTATTCGAGAGAAGAGGAAGAAGGATTGAAGGTTAGGCGAGAGGTATATAGGCGAGCAACAGAGGAATAGCATAAGAGGTAAGCTCCCTATATTTTTTTTTCCCAAATGGAAGACTAAGTGTTTGGTAGATACAGGGTCAGATAGCACAATTATGGACAATGAAGTGGCAAAAAGGATGGACAATTATTCAGGGCTGACACCGTGCAACTGCACCTTGGTCACCATGGCAGGAAGGAAGAGCCTGGTAGGCGAATTACAGGTAGAGATGGGAGAATTAATAGGAGAGACCTTGGAGATGAAAGTGCATGTGACCCACTTAGAGACCCAGAAATATGGAGTTATTCTAGGGTGCGACTTTTTGGAGAGAATCAATGCAAAACCTGAGTGTAAAAGAGGGAAGTGGGACATTAAACTAGGAAAAAGGAAATACTTCGTGGAAGGGAGAGTTAAACCAGGGAAGAGAATAACGGTAAACTGTGGAAAAGTGATACCAGGAGAACATCAGGTGAGTGAATTAATGAAAGAATTTGAAAAAGTATTCTATAGTGAAGGACAGAGGTTATCAGCTACAGGTAGGGTCAAACACCAAATAGAACTCCCTGAAGGTACAGTTGTTTACGTGAAACCTAGAAGGTACCCACACCAATTGAAAAAGATAATGCAGGAGCAAATAAAGGAAATGCTGGACCAGGGCATAATACAGAGGTCTAAGTCGCAATTTTCGAGCCCTATTTGGCTGGTCCCGAAAAAGGTCGAGGAGGGTAAACCCCCTAAATACCGGTTGGTAGTAGATTTTAGAGAGTTAAATAAGTACACTAAGCTTGAAAGATACCCTCTGCCAAGGATAGAAGACATACTCTTTCCATATGGCAGGAGCAACTGTATTCAGTACCTTCGACCTCAAGGCCGGGTATCACCAGATTAGGATGCACCCGAGAGATGTCGAGAAGACGGCCTTTACGTTCGATAGAGGCCACTTCGAATTTTTGAGGATGCCCTTTGGCCTAAAGAATGCGCCTTCCACGTTCCAACGCCTCATGGATGAACTGCTTTGAAGGACTGGGAGAAGACTTTACGCAAATCTACATGGATGACATCATAGTGTTCAGTAAGTCAATAGAAGAGCATAAGGAACATGTTACAAGGGTGCTGAAAAGAATAAGGGACTTTGGCTTAAAGGTAGCGATGGATAAAACCCGCTTATATCAAAAAGAGGTTAGATTTATGGGGCACCTTATCTCAGGTGAAGGAGTAAGACCCGACCCTAAGAAGGTTGAAGCAATAGATCGATTACCCTATCCAAAGGGACCCAAAGACATCAGGGCTTTTCTAGGTATGATAGGTTTCTATAGAAGGTACGTAAAGGACTTTGCAGCAATCACGAACCCCTTGACGGACAGTTTAAAGAAAGGAAAGAAGTTTATACAAACAGAAGATCTAAGAGAAGCAGTGGAGCAGTGTAAGAAGGCGTTGCGGGGCCCGCTGTTGCTCCAATTTCCTGACCTAAACAAACCATTCATTGTAATGACAGATGCCAGTCAAGAAGCTATCGGGGGAGTCTTGATGCAGGAAACTATCCAGGGAGAGCGACCAATAGCCTACGCCAGCAGAAAATTATCACCAGCAGAAAAAAGGTATAGCACAATAGAAAGGGAAATGTTAGGCATAGTGTGGACTGTAGAACATTTCCGACCCTACCTTTTTGCGGCTGAGTTCACTATTAGAACAGATCATAGGCCCCTAATGTGGATCGGGAATTTAAAGGAGACGTCAGCCCGGATAGCAAAGTGGAAAGAAAGGATAGCTGCATACAACTTCAGGGTCCAGCACGTAAAGGGCGTTGATAATCAAGTAGCCGACTGTTTGTCCAGAAACGTCAACGTCATTACGAGAAGTAGTACGAGAGAGCCAAGTACCTCCAGGGACGTGCGAGAGTTCTTCGCCAACTGGACACCAGACGCAGATGAAGACCAAGAACAACGAAATGGACCGGAAGCTGAGATTAGTCAGGATATAATAAACAACAAGAGAAATCAAATAATTATAAAAGACGACACAGAAGAAATAATAAACACCCAATTGCACAAATATGGCCACTTAAAAATAAATATTATTACAGGAGGAACGAAAGCGAACAACGAACAATTAAGTACAGTCATAAACCAACTAACAGTGCCAGGAAAGGTATACCATTTCTTTATAGAATCACAAGAACTTGAAAATAGACTACTCCGACTAATTCAGGAAAGAGAGCTGAGACAAGGAGCTCATTTCATAATCTGTAAGAACCAGGTAGAAACGGTAGAAGACGAAGAGCAGCAGAAAGAGGTCATCCTAAATTATCACAGGGGAAAAACCCAACCATCGTGGTGTCACAGAGACCCTTAAACATCTACAGAGGTCGCATTACTGGCTCCAAATGGGCAAGAGGATAGCCCAAGTGATAAAGGACTGTGAAATATGCAAAAGGAGGAAGTATGAAAGAGTACCACTTGTACCTCCATTATTACAAAGTCAGACGCCCGAGGGACCCTTTGAGGAGCTAGAAATTGATATATTTACATACGACGGAAACAAATATTTAACAACAATTGATAGACTAACGAAGTTAGCCTCAGCATGGCCACTAACAAGTAAATCAAGTGAAAGTACAGAAGAGGCATTGCTGTCGTATTTGGCCACGTTTGACTGCCCGAGAACGATCTATATGGACAGAGGGCGAGAGTTCAACAACGTTAAAATAAAAACCCTGTTAAAAGAATTCAATATAAAACCCCCATTGGTGTACACCGGGTCATCCAAGGTCCCACGGAGCAATAGAGAGACTACATAACACTCTAACGGAACACTTGCAGTTATTGGCTGATGCAAAAAACATAAAGGGTCATGTGGCAATGGCCAGAGCGGTCCTAGCATACAACAGTAGTATTCACTCGACCACAGAGGCAACACCATTTGAATTGCGGAAAAAGGAAGCGGATCCACAAAGGTTACATAATAGAGTCAAAGCAGCAAAAGAAAGATGGACCAAGCAATATAATCAAAGGAAAGCAGAAGAAACAGTAGGGTTGATACAAGAAGGGGACTTCGTATATAAACTGAATAGGCAGAAGCGAAGGAAATCGGACCCGAGATACGTAGGGCCATACGAAGTACTCGCAACGTTACCACGGTACAGAGCACAGATATGGAGGATAGGAACGGACACCCTGAAACAAGAAATAGTTCATTTTCAGGAACTGCGACGGGTGAGAAGGGAAAATTCCCACCAATGGTGCGAACGATATAGTGTAGTTATGTGTGTTTACCTTTGTTAATTTTGTTATTTTTTTTTTGTACAAATAATCATAGAAGTTCATCTTTTGTTATTTCTGTAATTTCTATAAACAATGTTAATTCAGTTACTTGTGTGGACGTCATTTTATTTTTTGAATGTTAAAAACATTATATTCATTTCTTATGTTTAGAGTCAAGTTTTGTTTTGTTATTTTATGATATAACTCAGACACTTGTACGGAGAGCATTGTTGATAAGGAGGGAGGGGGCAGTAATGCCGGGGCCCGCGAGAGACTAGAGGGTTGAAGTCCGTATCAACATTGCCTCTCCTATAAACAGAAGGAGCTGACTAATAAACTCGATTCTTGTCTTCAATCACGTGCGAGCTAGTTTATTTAAATTCCTTTTTTTTAAAAACCTATTCATTACCCGGACACGCGTAACTTACATATTATATATATAATATGTATATTCGTATATATTGTATATGTAATTTGTATATAGACAAAAGAATTGTATCAAATTAGACCTATGATTGAGTTATCTGTTTCAATTCCTTTATATCTCACGTAGAGCAATAAGCAAACTGTTGACCTCGGTTAGTTCTTGAAGTGGGTTACGACTTCGTCATTGGGTCGGTATTTAATTAGTGGGAACTTTAGAAAGAGAAAACTGAATGGAGATAATAATCAGTTGAATTGTAATCAGATGGGAACTTTCTTTACAGCCCCCGTTAACTAAATTAGTTTATTTAGATCAGTTTTACTGTGCAATTAACTAAGTAGAAGGAATGTGAACAACGTATAGTAACTACCGTTACTATAGTCTAGAGTCTAGAATATAATATTAAAATGTTACATAAAATATATAACTACAGCTATACATCATAAAAATGACAAGAATATAGATCACTAGGCTTAAAAATAATCATATTTGTTTGGTTTGTTTGCATACATTGTTTACATAAATTTTTGTATAACTTAAAAATAAAACTTTGATCTAAATGAAGTCAAATATATTTATTGAACTACAATTATTTTCAGTTGGGTTAATTTAAAAAAAATGCAAACAATTAAACTATTTTTAAACTATTAAAGCTAATTCTATATGGACTTATAAAGTTCAGCGTGTTTTTAGAACACAAGTGTTAAATCGTTTTTTGAGATAAAATATCAAATTAGTTTGGCTGGCGCCTCCAAATATCAGTTTAAGGACTACCTTTTGACTGTCCCTCCGAAGGGAATACAGTAACCCCTCGCTAGTTAGCGGTTCAGTTTTCGCGGGTTCAGAGTTTCGCGGGGTCCTGAAATGTTCAATTAAAAATTAAAAAATATAAAAAATATTCAACTGTAATTGCAGTAAAAAATAAACAAAATACAACTCGTAATAAAAAAGTACAGGAGTTAGAATTAGAGAAGAAAATATACAGGATTCTTCTTGTACGATCGAGAAAGATATCAAACAACCAGTGACATGCTGGGTCAAAATATATTCTACAGCATTAAATTAAAGGTTAATAAAAGCTATTAAAAAATATTCAATAAAGACCAAAAATTAATGAAAAATATTCAAACATAATCAATTGTAACAAGAGAATAATAAAAATATCAAAAAATAGAAGTTGATATTAATAAAACAATAACCAAAGATGTTTCCTTTGATCTTCCAATCAAAATTCATATCACCCAACTTTCTGTTTAACCACCGCCACCCACGTCCTTGTGAATCTTTTTTTTTTATTAATTATTTGTTATTTTTTTTCTTTTTGTTTTTCATTTTTATTTAAAACACAGAACAGTATTGAGTAAGGTCAGGATTCTCACTCTGTTGGGAAGGTTGTTGTTTGAGCTTTAGAGGCTTTTATAAACGCGCGTCCATTTTTCCCGTATTTTCGCTTTTCGTGGGTGTCTTCGGTCCCCATTATCTGTGAAAAGTGAGGGTTTACTGTACCAGTTTCTCTAAACTAAGTCTCACCTCGGTCAAGATCAGACATAATAGCAACTCCAGGTAGAGTGGGTGACTCTTGCATTGCCTTGAAAACTCTGATAAAATGATAAATTAATAATTTCGCCTATATATTGACAAACATCATGTCCTTCATTGAATCTTTTATGAAGGACATCATCACAAATAATTACATTAACTAAAATAGTCGTGATTTTAAGCATAAGACACACTGATAGATCAAGAATAATAAAACCACAAAAAATAAGTTAACAGGGTAAAAATAGAATACAGGGAAAATGATTTAGTGGACCTGTTGGAAAAGGTCAGACCCAAACAAACTTTCTGCAGCCTAGACCCTTTTTTGCCCAACACACACCAGCTTTCTCAATGATACAACTGGTGAATGCATAAAGAAGGAAGCAGATCAAAGGTTATTAATTAATTTGGTCTGAGTTGAATGAGACTCAGACCCTCAGTTTAATCATCGTAACAATATGTCAGGCTGTTCAAAGAAAGTAATCCCCTTTTAGCTATTATTGTATAAAAAGGGATTTAGGAACATTAAAACAAATGAAGTCAATAAATGAACATCTATGAGTTTGAAATTACATCTACAAGATGTATACCTATTAAAATAAAACCAACAATTCATTGTTCATAAAGTTGATATTATGTTTACTTATACTAACTTTGAGTGTAGGTCACTCCTAATTTGAATAACTTTTTTTCAATCGTAACTACCTGACTCTTTTCTATTTTTATAATAAATTTTCTTCAACAATAACAGTTTTTTTAGAATTTTTTTTAGAAAAATAACAAGGAAAAAGATGTTTATTTTTTTACTACCCTTTATATTTAATTTTAGAACACATAACAATCAAAACTTTTACTCCATGGTTTTATATGTCTGGAAGAGCAACCAAAAGATATTTATTTCTTTCACATTGTAAATAACTGAAAACTGAACAATAAAAACCACTTCATTTCATATAAATTTTCAAAATGCAATTAAAAGATAACACAAATAACTTTCTTTCACCTTAAGGTATGTCATTGAAATTAAAACTTTCCTATTCTTACATTAAAATCAGTCATCATCAATGAGTTCAGATTTGTATTATTTATCATAAATTCAGTCAATTTCTTAAAATCTTCTTCACAGATATTGAAATATAAATAAATTGGCAACTCAGTGGTTTCTTCATTAGATTTATTTCTATTAAATTTTTATCACCTTGATTAATAAGTGTTAAGTCAATTCTATTTGATAAGATCTCTTTTTTTATCTTAAGAAGGCATCCCACTCTAGCCTTGCCAATGACTGATGTCTTTATAGCAGATTTCCAGCATAAATTAAATTCCTTAAAATATTTTCCAACGTTACTAAAATATCACTCAAGACAAATGTCTCAAAAAACAGCATTGTTTCAATTGACTTTACATAAGATGAAAAATCAATAGTTAGTTTCTGCCTTTAACCACCGACATTATAAGCTAGTATGTTTACACCATGACATATACACTGCTTGTTTGAACTATTCTCTTTGGCAGAAGGGGTCTCCAAACTGCATCCACTTCTGTCTACCTTCTGAAGAAGTTGACTGACAAAAGACTACACTTTTCTTGTATTTTTTTTTATCAGTATTTAAAATACCTGTAGAACACTCATTCATTTTGTAGAACAGAACAATTATTTTTAAAATATTTCATTTCTGCGACAATATTATGAGGCCTGAGAAGCTAGTTTATTAGAAAAAGAGAGTGTAGAACAATCCAGATTTTTATTTTTTTTTATTTTTACCGTAAATAATAAAAGCAATATACTCTTTGACACAAAACTCAAAAAAGGGGTAGTAAACCTAAGAAGACTATCGTTTTATCTTTATAAGGTGGGTTTAGAAAAAAATATGATTATTAGAACAGTCTAGAGAACTGTTTAAACTGCGCAGTTTAAACTGAGATAGTTTGGACACGAAAGGTTAAAGGTAACAGAAAAGAAATAGATAGGGTGCATGTTGTGCCAACGAAGGGGCTGCAACATACGGGTAGAGCCTAGGGTAGACAATGGTAATTGTACTCATAGGGATTATATAGTAAAGACGAATCGTATTAATAAGTATTTATGGGAGTTAAAGGGTTTATTCATATAAGTGATAGATGGCAGCAGCTGCAATAAGTATAGCATATATAAATTTTAGTTGAGATAAAGGTAGTAGTAGTAGTAGTAGTAGTAGTAGTATAAGCAAGGATAGTTAAAGGTATAGGCATTGGAGGTTAAAGGGAAAGAAAATTATAGATATATTGGATCTGTGCTGACGAAGGGACTACAACATACAGGTAAAACCTATGGTGAACAATGAGATCATATAGTAAAGATTAATCGTAATAATAATTTCATACAGTTTATAATCTTAAAATAACGAAACTAGTGAAAACACTATGTTAGGGAGACCTCAAAACTGAATCAATTGTCTAAACTGTCCAGTCCATACAGTTTATCATTTTAATATCATATGAGGTCATTTAATAATCGTTGATATGATGTCAGTTCTTATTAGAATAAAGTTAGCACAGGTTTTCCAGCTGAATGGATTCCTGTCTAAATTCGAAAGCTAACACGTATTATAGCTCATTCATATCATCATACGTGTAAAGCTGCTGTCATCAATCATGACATCTCCTTATATTCCTGACTAAACTGCACAAGTCACGCAGTTTATCGTTAACGTATAATGTTCTTTAGGTTTATTTTTATTCTTTGTCCGATACAAACGGGACGTGTTCTTTAACAGAAAGCCGCAACAGGTAAGAGACAATGCTCCCAAGAGACGCAAGATAAAGGAGCCTGCTAAAAAGAAACAAGTTCATCTTCACTTTTACTACCTACCTTCGTTCATGCATTACAATAGACGAAGCAACAAGTATCTGGTAAGCCTTACTTACTATTGGCTTGCCGAGACAACGAATACTCACTCCCCATGATTGCAATAAAATTAATTATAAAAACAACTTTTCTAATAGCAGATAAATGTTTTCTTTCCTTTTTAAATTACTTTTCGGTATTTTCTTCTGAAGAAAACCCGACTAACTTCGTATGAACAGATTCAGTCACTATAGTTTCCGTCATACGTAGAATATTTTTATGACTAAAAAGTATATACAAAGTCTCCATTCCCAGTTGTTCTAGATTATATGTATGACTAAAAACTACACACAAGGTTTCCATTCTCAGTTGTTCTAGATTATATGTACGACTAACACCTATATATAAGGTCTCCATGCTCAGTTGTTCTAGATTATATGTATGACTAAAAACTACACACAAGGTCTCCATTCTCAGCTGTTCTAGATTATATGTACGACTAACACCTATATATATGGTCTCCATTCTCAGCTGTTCTAGATTATATGTATGACTAACACCTATATATAAGGTCTCCATTATCAGCTGTTCTAGATTGATTGATTGCCGTTCTACATTGGCGTTGATTTTTTACATGTAAGAATTTTTTTCTTCTTACATCTCATATTAAGTCATTAAATTATTTCAAATTTCCTCAATAAACCTCCAAATATCAATTTTATTTTAGTCGATTATCCTAAAAAATGTCTATGACAATAAATTTAAACAAATCCCACAAGTATAGCAGATGATTCATTAGCCCAGGATGAATATTCAGTTTTTATAGCTTCAAGTAATTAAAATTCCACAATTTTTTTGTATTAATTGCTGATTTTCTTTTCATTTTTTCAGCAAACTTTCACTGTTCTTTAATGAGCTCTTCAAAATCAAAAAGCCATTTTCTGAAAACATTAAATGTACTATAACGAAACTTTAGTTAATGTAATTTCAAAAAAAATACATGATGTCTATATATATATATATATATATATATATATATATATATATGATCATACCACAATAAGAAATGGGAAAACAAGACTAAGATCTTTCAACCGTAACAAGCGGTCTTAGTCAGAGTCAAAAACCCAGTTGGGTTGAGTTGGGTTTTTGACTCTGACGAAGACCGCTTGTTACGGATGAAAGTGCTTAGTCTTGTTTTCCCATTTCTTATTGTGGTTTGATCATTGATTGTTATTTCACGTGTTTATGTGAAATCTTTATATATATATATATAATCATGAAAAGAAGTCATGAAAAGACTTTGGGGACTTCAAAACATATAAATCCGTCAAAATCTTGAGTTGGAGTTTTTTCATGATTATTGCACTTTACTTATAGAGAAAAAAAACTAGTCAATTATTTTGTTAATATTTAAGCTTAATACAAAAATACTGCTCACCTTCAAAACCCAAATGTATAAAGTAAAGATGGAAATGTAAAAATAGCCCCACAGTGACTTCGGCTCAGCTATCATTTCCCCCTCTTGCTGCAAATATGAACTTGTGTTCTTACATGTGTTCAAAAGACATTGCTAACTTGCTGACTCCGGCTCTGGCTCCAAGTATGAAAATAGTCCTTTTGCAACTCCGATTATAGCTCCGATTATGGTTACATATTTAAAACTGTGATCATTTATGAGAATGAACAGTTTTTTCTTTATCTTATTCACCTGAAATGAACAATTCTTGTTTTCTGAATGATTGTGAAAATATTAAACTTAAAAAAAATCATCAATGAATCTACAGTTTTACAAATTGAATAATATCAATATCAGACATCTATTTTAAACACAATCAGAAGAAGAAGTTAAAATTGTATTCTTAGTATTGTGTTTCACAGAGAAAAATTTTCTCTTTTTTATTGTATCCGTTAACAGGGAAGCTTGAAAAAGTCTTTTTTAGAGAACTGATATAGAGTAATTTGATCAGCTACAATCACTCTTACCAACTTGACAAAAACAAAAAACCAATCCGTCCTGCATGTGCGTTAATATAGTTATATCTTTAAAATATATATTCAATTTAACAAACCTTTTTAAATTGTTTAATAAAAAAATGGAATTATAAAGTTTTACTAAAAACCCTTAAAACTGTTTTGTTTGACTTTGTGGAAATATTATAAAAAAATATTAGTAATAATATAACAAAGAAACATAAAAAATAAAATGGGTAACACTGCGAGGTGGTGTACAGTCACTTTACTGGAGGGACCTTCTTTCAAAAATAATGAATATGCAATATTAATAAAGATATATTTTAATTTATCTCTACATTAAGTCTCCACAGTAAGAAATCAGAAAAAAGACAAACATCTTTCAACCGAAACAAGTGGTCTTCATCAGAGGCAAAATTATTAATTTTGACAAATTATTAATATTTTTTCTGATGTCTTATTGTTCTTTAGACGTTGAATAATAATGTATACATTTAAAATTGTTTAACATAGTTCATGTTATTTCAAGTTATGTTAACGTCATTTGAATGTGCCTGATTATGGTTTGTCACAGCAGACCATGTTGTAACGTAAATATGTATGCACAACAATATTAGAAGTTTTTCTGACAATGTCTTCAAATTACATATGATGATAAAAAGGACACAAGATTTCACAATAAAAACATGAAATAGAAATGAATGTTAAACCCACAATAAAAATTTTTCAAAAACTCGCTAAGATTTTTTGATGATATCAGGCGTTATTCGTCAGAGCGTTTGATGTATTTAGTTAGAAAAAGCGTTGATGCAATGTGGTATTGAGAGAAAAGAGAGTTAAAAAAAGGTATTTTAAAGGGCTTTAACAGGACAGGAAAGGGAACAAAGGGCTGGCAAAACCAGAGTAAACAAAGTTGTTTAGGAATGAATAAAAAAAAACACTATCTACCTAAATCTTCTATCTAAAACATTCTACTTAATCAAGTTAGATGGTTCCAATATATTAACGACATACTATTTCTGTGTTCCAAATCTATAGATAAGTTATTTTTTCTACAAAAATTAAATTCATCAGTTCATGTTATTAAAATTACAAAAGAAGAAGTAATTTGGTAATCACTTTTCTTGGATGCATTTATCAATAGACTCTCTAAGGAGTTCTGGTCAGTGTTCGCCTATGTACTTTCTTTTATCACTTTTGCCCTTTAATCATTTTGTTCTTTTTTAGTCATTCTATCTTACCTATCCTTGAAATGTTTAAACGTCGGCTCTTGGTATGAGTGTTATGAGGCCGTTAAAAGTTTGCTCTCCTAAAGTCCCTTAACATCAAATTAAAAACAATCACTATTGTTCACTCATTGCATCTGCATTTCATTATTTTATTATTATTAATATTATTATTATTAATATGTAATTGTTTAGCCTTATTCCTTGCCTCTCCTCCTTCCATTCTTTGAAGAGGACTGCAGTCTATGCTTGGTCCACTTTACCATTCTGATGATGACAGTTGTGAAAATATCGTAGTGAGTCTTTGTATTTTTATCTATAATATAGACGTATATAAACCAATCTAGAGTTGGTCACTCAATTAGTTCACTTTTACCTCAGAACGACGGATGCCGGAACATCCTTCGGAATCTTTTTTGTAACTTTCTGTAATATTATCTTATATTCTTTTGTTTGTAGCAATTACGGATAATTTATTTTCATATATATATATATATATATGATCAAACCACAATAAGAAATGGGAAAACAAGATTAAGATCTTTCAACCGTAACAAGCGGTCTTCGTCAGAGTCAAAAACCCAACTGAACACTAGATGAAGAAAACATCTGGTGAGGAGTTGAGAAGAGTGGGAGGGAAGAGTGGTATTTTAAAAGGGTGAAAGCACAGGAAAGGACTAATGTCCAGAAAGGGATGCTTCTGGGAAACAAGGAGTACAGTAAGAAAAAGTAAAAAAACTATCGCTAGCTGTCAACCCTCTTTGAAGAGGCTATTGCCCTCGTGACGAAAGTATCAAGTTTGAAGAGACCGTTACTAATGTTTATAATATTAGATCTATTAAATTTAATTAGAGACGATTCAATAATATTTCTTAACAACATCTGATTTTTCATAGGTAATAAATTTAGCTCCTGTCCAATCAATATATGATTTTCATTTTTATGATGCAAGAAAAGGCACTACTTTTTTCCTGTTACTTACGTTATATTTGTGTTGTTTTAACACGTGTTTTAATGATTTACCAGTTTGACCAATAAAATTTTATGGCAATTTAAAGCACGGAATTTTATAAATACCAGCGGACTCCAATTCGCTGGGAGAGTCCGCTGGTATTTATTGGTCAAACTGGTAAATCATTAAAGACACGTGTAAAACAACACCAATATAACGTAAGTAGACAGGAAAAAAGTAGTGCCTTATTCTTGGATATAAAAAAAAAGAAAAGAAGAAAAGAAAAGGAAAAGAAGAATAACGATAATAAATACAAGACGTAATTAAGTAGCTCAAATATATTAAAGGGTTTATTATTACTAACGTATGTAATAAAAAATAAAAATGTGTTAATAAATGATATCTAAAAAATATAAAACTATAATACTTATTAAAAAGTGAAAAAACAAAAGCTTAAAATAAATGAATGCTTTAAAGAAATTATTACTTTCTTTTGTATGCAACTATACTGAATAAAAAAAAAACTTTATTCTTTAAATAGCAATATTCTTAAAAGACTCCTGAGTGGAAATATTGATTTTATTGAAAAAAATAAATTAAAAAAAAAGTCCAATAAATAAAATATAGAAATCTATTCTTCATCCGGCAAGAAGTTGACAAAATCAGATTTCTCCTCACATAGAAAATTCTTTACTTCTTCCCACAGTTGGAACAAGTGTGCAAACTTTTCGCTCTGATACCATCTAACTTCTTTTTCCTAAACTAAACAAAGTTGATGATTTCAGTTTATAATGTCGCATGTTATCTTGAACGCACTCCAGATAAGGATTACAGTTTCATTCATCAATGCTCTTAGCTTAGAAAAACAAATGCATCATAATGGCTAAATTTACTGGGAGAATCAAGAAAAATAAGTTGATTTTTTGTGATTATATGGCTGAAAGGCTTAGGAACACATATAAAGTCAAAACAGGTTGAAAGATCTTAGTCTTTTTTTCCCATTTTGATATTGTGGTTTGATCATTGATATATATATATATTTATGTGTGTTTGTGTGTGTGTGTGTGTGTGTGTGTGTGTGTGTGTGTGTGTGTGTGTGTGTGTGTGTGTGTGTATGCCTCAAATAAATTGTAACATATAGAAAGAAACATAACATAATAAAATAAAAAATCATAAAAAATAAAATAAAATAGAGGAAGTCATCTGATTAAGTTCAGACTGGGGAATGTCTAGTACCCAACAACCAAATGAAGGCCTCCTCAGAAGCCTTAAAATGGTCGGTCTGGGTGTCATCAATGCAGAGTTGTTTCGAAACTTGGGACTCTAAAACACTCATTGAAGGGAAGGTTATGGATATATATATACAAAATATATATAAGTATGTGCAACAATATATCACAATAAACACGTGAGATAAAAATTGATTAGACGTGAGTATAAACTACAGTTAGAAATCAAAGAAATGAATATGATCTTTAAACTAAAACAAGCGATCTTCGTCAGAGTCCAAAACTGATTGTCGAATAAGAAGAGTCCAAACAGCATCATTTTTCAACTCCGTAGACATTTGTAAGATATTACTTACTGTGGTTTAGACATTGTATGTATGTGTACGTGTGTGCATGTATGAGTGCACGTGTGTGAATGTTTGAATGGGTGTTTGTGTGTGAGATTGTATGTGTAAGGTGGCATTTATGGTGTCACATGGAATATACCATACTTTTCCTCCTTTTGTTTTCTAGTCTTTTACTGACTAGAACATCTGTTCGAAATATTGGCTATGTTAGCCACAAATATTTTCCTGTTATCAGTCCTCGGGTAAATTTTAGTTTTCATTAAGTTAGCATCAAAACTTTATTTGCGCGTGTATGTCTGTTTGTGTGTGTGTGTGTGTGTGTGTGTGTGTGTGTGTGTGTGTGTGTTGTGTGTTAGGTGTGCACTTAAATGTCTGTTTAAGAATATTTCAAAAACAAAAAGAGTTAAATCCAAACGCCATTAAATAATTTGTTTTTCATATTTATTTTAATAACTCTAAAACAAATATTTGAAATTATACGATATTTATCTCCTTTAAATTAAAAATTTTAAAAAAAAACTTGTTTTATTGATCACTGTTTACGCAAAATCTTTCATGATCCTACGGTTTTGTTTAGAAAAAAAAAAAGAAGGTTAATCCAAATCTTTAGTAAGATTGCTTTAGTAAGGGATTGAAAAGGAAACCAAAAATAGAAAGTTGGGCACAGTTTCTTTCATCAGTTGGTGATTTTAAACTTACCCTTTGAAACATTTACGTCTCTTGTTTCTTGTCGATATAGTTTTAGAGTTTTTTTTTTTTTAGATTATTTGAAAACTTGTTTGTTTTGTTTCTTTACCTGTTAGCTTCAATATAGCATGGAGAAAAGTAGAATAAAACTTTTTTAATAAGTTGGCAAATTTTTTAGGTGTTCTTTATAATCAAATGAGAATTTTTCTTTGAAAAAAATAAAAGATAAAAAATATAATTTAGAAGCCTTATAAATTAGGTATTTCTTTCAGGACTATATTTTCTATTAGTCTTTTGCCAGTCTTTGAGAAAATACATCAAAGCCTGTTATTTAAGCCTTCATAGGCTTAAAATGTAAAAATTAAGTCATTTTTATTGCTTTGGGCAGAGAAATTCATAGGTTTTTTTTTCTTTAATGAGCCCTTATATTTATATACTAGACTACCTGTGACTATTTGTGTCACTCAGAAATTATAACAATAGGTATTGAAATTAAATCACTGAATATGATTGACAGGAATAATTTTAATTGTTGTTTCTTGTTATTATGGTACAGAAACAGTAATAACATGCTTTTGATATAGTATTCTTAACACGATTCAAGATATATACACAGTAAGTATATTTAGCAAAATAAAAATCATTTAAAAGTGAAAAAAATATTATTTTATCATATAAATAAATAAAACATTAATTTTAATTATATACATAATCGAAATATATTTAAAGCAAACAAACATGTAAATTGAAATATTCAATTTATTTACATAACATAAAATAACATTAATGAAAGGAATGTGTCTTTATAATATTACCTTAGAACATTCGTATTTTATCTGACACTTGTGTTCAAGTTTGTTTTTTAAAATGATTCTTTTTTAACCTTTAATGTAATAGTTTATTATATATTTGTTATATTTATTTATAATAAATTTGTACTACTGTCATCGGCGAGCACGCAAGCCAGTGGGCTACCCTGGCTCCTTGCCTTTAGTTTATTACCAGTGTTTATATTTCGCAAAATTAATTTAAAAATTTTTTTTGTTACATTTATATATAATACTCACTACTGTCATTTATATAAAGTCTCACTATTATAGTAAATATAAATTATCTCACTATAAAGTTCTCCTTTATATATATATAAAACAAGTCTCACTACTTTCATCGGCGAACGCAAGACACTTGCTACCCTTGCTCCAATTTGTATATAGTAATAATTCTTTTATTTACATTATTCAGGTATAATATTATATATTTAATTTCAGGTCTTATTACAGAAAATGGGTGAACAAACAAATCACGAACTTTATATAAAAAGATTTCACATAAACACGTGAAATAACAATCAATGATCAAACCACAATAAGAAAATGGGAAAACAAGACTAAGATCTTTCAAACGTAACAAGCAATCTTCGTCAGAGTCTGGATTTTTTGAAAAAATCCAGTTGGGTTTTTGACTCTGACGAAGATTGCTTGTTACGCTTGAAAGATCTTAGTCTTGTTTTCCCATTTTCTTATTGTGGTTTGATCATTGAACTGTATATATAGAGATGTTCATTGGACAGGGTCGTTACATCGTTACTTTACTTTATCATACCAACTTATATAAATTAAGTAAAATAACAATAATATGTATGATGTATGTAGTACATAGCTATGTTTGACATATAATTATGACAGAGACCATTGGAGCAGAGAGGCAACATTCTCATCTCTGGACTGATAGATCCGGGGTTCGATACCCACTCTGTTTCGAATAGGACGTTAAGCTGCCGGTCCAAAGCTTATACGAGATCAGTTACTCGTTAACGATCACTATTTTAAATTCGATTGAGTTAGTTTAACTTAGGACTACCAATCTATAATGTTTATTGTGTGCTATTAAACAGAGCTGATCTTCGCCCTGTGCCTGTTCTCTCGTGGGACTGCCACAGCGACCCAGCCTAACCTGATATAATTATGTAAAAACACAGTTTAACTTAATAAACACAGTACTTTATCAATACAAATAGACAATTTTATTTCTTAAAATTGAACTTTTTTTTCAGTGAACATTTCTAATTCCAATTAGTCAACTCTAGTAAAGGGAACAAAAAGCTGTTTCAAAATGTTGATAGATTTTAATATTTCGTTATTTTTTATGTTTATTTTTCATATTTTCTTAAAATGTTTTGTGTGTGCATGTGTGTTCATAAGCTCCTTTCTAAACTTCAGAAATTTATCATAAGTGCTATAAAACGCTCTTTGTTACCCCTATAAATCCTTCTAACCAACTCCTGATTAGGAATCAATACATTTTATAAAACTCTGATGTTATTGTTTAAATATTTGCACACAGGTGAAAATTGGAATGCCTTTTAATTCCAATTTAAGATGAATTATTCAAATAAATTATTAAGAAACAGTGATAGAATATTACTTTAACAAAAAATGTCATAAAAAAAAAAAATTTAAAAAAAATTCTAACAGTCAAGTAAAATTAGTGACTTCAAATGTAAATTAATTTATGTTATAGAATAAACCTGGCCAGTTTTTTTTGTTAGGAATTATGTCAGTCTCATTTTTGGAAATATTATTGTTGTTTGGATGATTTTTTTCTTTTTAGTTTACGTATTTACTGTTAATTCTTGCTATACACATTGCTATACAAATTTTATTTTTCAGGAATCGGTCAGTTTTCCAGCTTCAAATCAAACTTTCAAAGCCAACGTTTTGATTTAAAATTCATATTTGCAACTTTCGCATTAAACAGATGTTTACAATTCTGAAAGTAAATATAATTAACTATTACATTAGAGGTATAAAATGAATAATTTTAGGAATACAAACTTAAACACAAATATCAGCTTAAATACTATTGTTCTAAGGTAATACACATTCCTATCATTAATGTTACTTTATGTTGGGTAAAATAAATGGAATATTTCAATTTACAGGTCTCGTTTGTTTTAAATATACTTGATTGTATATATAACCTGAATTAATATTTTATTTATTTTGTAATAAAATATATAAAATTCTTTGTTTTCATAAACGACGCTCCTGTGACGCTCGCTTCAAGAGCTGGATGTTCTCGTATTGTAAATTGTAAGCTCTCATTTCATTTCCTGTGATAATATCACCTCAAATCTCGAAAAACTTTCATATATATTCACTTGTAGAATATTATTTTGTTTGTTAGTTGATTTGATTAAAACAAGAAATTGATCTTTAATTGAACAAATATTGTGGAAGTGACTTCAACAAAGATAGCTTTGGAGAGGTATTTATTTTCCTGAGAAAAAATAATCAAGGACGAATAATTTACATGAGAAAAGAATAATATTAATGTAAAACAATATAAATCTAATTTGAACCCTTGGTAACTAGCTATCTATCTTTATTTAAAATAAAATAAATATAAAATTCCCAACAAAAGGTAATTTTCTTTGTCTACATTCATGATTTCAGATAGTAATTTTACTATATCTTATAATTACTGTTTTAAACTTATTTATGCATTGAAAAGTCATTGCCACAGACTTATTGCATGTTAATGTACATAGACTAGTGCTTGTGTGGGTCTAACGTTTGAAACATAAAGTCATCGGTAACACCACTGTTATATTAATAGCATCAGAAGAGATCTCAATATAATAACAAAAGAAAAGTTCATCAAATCAATCAGAGTCACAATAAAGTATAATTTCACCGGTTAGAAGTTTACTTTGAACTGTGTTTAAACATTAAACATTAAGGGACTTATTAAGTGCGTAGAGTGCACCTGGCCTTAATCAAAAGAGACAATATTTAATAAGTCCCTTGTCTTTGCATTTCATCTTTTATTATCAAATACCCTTTGTTATCCTTTATTATTTAATTGTTTCATTTTTTATTATATAATTACTGTATATATTTAATATTATCATTTGCATTCTCAGTTTTATTTTATTTTATCATAGCTTAGTCCGTACTTTTATCTACGTATCAATTTCTATGTTAATCCCTCAATTTCTTCTTTTATTTATTTATTATTTTTTCATATTTCACCAATTTCATTTAATTATAAATTCATTCCTGTCTACCATATTCTTTGCGACCGGGTGCGCATGCGGCAACATTGTTGGTCTCCAACCGTCTCTGAACCAGTGCGCTTGCCTTCTTTCTCTTATCTCTCTTGAAGACGGTTTAAACTAAAAATTAGAGACTGTAACTGTGTGCTATTAATGTATCTGTGTTCCTTTCTGTACATTGAACTATATATATATATATATATATATATATTAGTATAAGTGGGTAGCAGGTCATCTTGGAGACAGATGGAATTGAAATGTGCAGCAGCCTCTGCATTAAAGAGCTTTCTACTGATAGCCTCTATTTTTCTCACAATCGTCCGTTGCTCTAGAGGTAATTTCCATAGATAATTGGCCAGAGACATGTGAACACACAAGCAAAACTACTGATAAAACTAAATGACTATATTAAAATCACAATACACTAGAAAGAAACAAGCTTTCGGCCATACATTGGTCATCTTCAGGTTAAAACTATGTATAATATCAATAACAAATTAATATTATACAAATAAATATTATAATTAATTAATAATTTATTTATTGAATTTATTTTACTTTGATTCTCTTAATTTTAATATATATATATATATATATACACAAGAGACATGTTAGTCGAAGGAATTGTAGCACTTCAATAGAACAATGACAAGGATCGATAATAATTAATAATAATAATAATTAGTAAAACTTATAATAATTAAATTAATATTATACAAATTAATAAATGAGTCTTTAACAGTAAACAAAACAAGTGTACCAAAAAATAAAACAGGAGAGAATACGGTACGTGAAAGCAAGACAAAACAAAAGATAGTAGGTTATAGCACGGTTGTAACAACATTCAGGAACAACCTTAGTTGTTGCCAACTCTACTAGATTCAAGTTCTCTAACAAATTTGTAACTGTTTTCAAACGTGGTGCTGCTTGGTATAATATTAAGTTCATGATTTTGGATGTTAAGGCTCAGATTATTATCTTTAATGTGTATGGCTTCCAAGATGGCTAATCGATCCTTGTCATTGTTCTATTGAAGTACTACGGTTCCTTCGACTAACATGCCTCTTGTATATATATATATATATTAAAATTGAGAGAATCAAAGTAAATCAAAATAAATTCAATATTAAATTGATGGTTGTATTTTTCGGTGAATAGTATCAGTATTACTGATTTAGCCCGAAACATTCTAAATTTAGCCCTTTTCAATCTCTTTTAATCCTCCAAACTTTGAATTTTGGTCTAGGGCGTTTTTTAGCCATTTGGTGTTAGTTCAAACCGTTTTCTAGCTCATTTTGATTCTTTTCTATAAAATGTAGTGTTAAAAATACGTATCTAGTATTTATAAAAAAATCTCTGTAAAAGTTTAATATTTCGAGCATTTTAAAAATATTTCTTACCTCTGTGCATAGTATTTACTCAAAATTACCAAACTTTATTGGAAACATCTTGTTCGAATCAAGTTCATTGCTTGTTAAAAACTCGTTTAAACGACGTCCAACGGTTTGTTCTGGCGGATGGAAAGAGAAGGTAATTTGTTCTATTTGTTTTGTAGTAGTTTGGAGTTTATATAGTAACAGTAACATTGTTTATAGTAATTTTGCTATATTTATTGAAGGAATTTATTCAGAGTCATTGGTTTTGACATTATTTTACTTTAATAATCTTCTTTTAATCTGTGTTTGACAAATAAAACACCCATAGAAAAAAGTATATGCAAAAGTTGAGAAGTGTGTGGCTTATTGTATCGAGAATAAAGATTGGTTGCAGGAAATCCTGCAACTGTACTGGAGACGGTAGTACAAAATGTCGTTGTAAACATTCCAAATGTCATTTCTGCTAAATCATATGACACAGATAGACAGAAGAACGAATTACAGTTAATTTTTGTGGCAAAGTTCTCAATATTCAGATATTCTTCTGAAGAAAATTCCTTTGAGGAACTTTCCAAATTCGCTTTTAATTTATTTTCTAATGCTGATGTTCAACCAAGCATTCAACCAAGTAAACATCATTAAAATGAGATTTGAAACCAGATGAATGTATCGACAATAAATATTATACTGATAATATGGCATGGACTTTAGAAAATTACTTCTTTGATTTTGAAGTTCCTTTTGACGTAACTATGAAAATTGGGACCATGAATCTATGAACCAGGAAGACCGACGATGCTTATGAAGAACTGAATTTAGTTGCTTCATTGGATGATTAATTTGGTTCAGCTCATTAAAGGAAAAATAAAATATTAAAATATTGCTTAGAATGTTATTTTTCTTATATTGTCATATTGTTTTTTTTTTATTGTTTCGAAAATTTTAACCCATTTTTTGTACTATTTTAGCCCGAATTAGCACCAAGTGGTTGGCAACACTGCAGCTAATATTTGAATCACTCATCAAACGTACTCATCAATGTTCTCTTGGTAGCCTTAATCTGTATTTTACCACATGTCAAGATCTAATGAAGCCATACCGGCAGCTTCAGTTTGTTAGAAATGCTGCAATCTTCCTTGGCGTGGAACTCCTGATCTTACAATCCTTGCTTGGCATGTTCCTGAAAGTACTCCCTAATCAGGAGTACCTGATTGTACTCTTGATCGAGAAGTCTACCATTTACTTTCTCCCCCTTAAAGAGATAAGTATGTTTTCTCTTCTTTCTCATTTCTTTTACTTCCTTGTTTCCATCTTTTATTTTTTTTTCAGTCATATTTTATCATTCATTTATTTAATCTTTTATTTCTAATATTTTGATATTTTTACTTCTATTTACATTCTATATGAAATATAAAGAAGTGGAGTATTGCATTAGAGTCAAAATTTCGAAATCTAGTTTAAAAAAGTTTTAAGGTTTTTTTGTTTTGAATTGATCCATCTGTATGTAAGTGTGTATGTATGTCTCTCTCTCTCTCTCTCTCTCTCTCTCTCTCTCTCTCTCTCTCTCTCTCTCTCTCTGTGTGTGTGTGTGTGTGTGTACAGAATACTTCAAAAACGAAAACAACTATAATCTTCAAATATTATATTTATTTCCCGCTATCTCTGAGACAAAATAGTAAGCTGAGGACCAAAATCGCCTTTTATTAGGGATGCTCGATATAAAAATTTGGATTGGCCTACTCTCAACTTTTCCATAAACAAACATAACATCAAACTCGTTGAAAATCCATTGAGTTTTAGTTACATCTTATTGTCGTTATCGCGTCACCGTTATGTCAAACCCTCTGGTAATGTATTACCAAACTTTTAAATAACCAGTTCAATGTTTCTTTTTTTTTATCGTTGCTACAATCATTTTATTAGTTGTAGAAACAATTAATTAGTTGTAAAAACTTTACATTAATAATCTTGAACAATCAGACTTAAACTGTGTTAATCCATATTTTCCCACATAATTTACCATGGGATTTGTTCCCACAGATTTAATAATGCCAAAGCGGCAGATTCAACTTCTTTGAAAGGCTGTAGTTGTCCTTGGTATGAAGCTCGTGGGTGGAGGAGTCTTCCAGCCACAAACATCCTCTTGTGTGTGTGTGTGTGTGTGTGTGTTGTGTGTGTGTGTGTGTGTGTGTGTGTGTGTGTGTGTGTGTGTGTGTGTGTGTGTGTTTGTTTGTTTGTTTGTTTGTGTGTGTGTGTGTGTGTGTGTGTGTGTGTGTTTGTTTGTTTGTGTGTGTGTGTGTGTGTGTGTGTGTGTGTGTGTGTTTGTTTGTTTGTGTGTGTTTGTTGTGTGTGTGTGTGTGTGTGTGTGTGTGTGTGTGTGTGTGTGTGTGTGTGTGTGTTGGTGTAGGGAGGGGATGAGAGATACCCCCACACGCTGAAATGATTGGTTTCTTTCCTTTCCCTTTATCATTCTTTCTTCATTCTTCTTTTTTTTTAAAATATTTTTTGAAATATTATTTTCTGTTTTTTTTATAAAATTTTTATTTCAAAACTTTAGGCACAAGGAACAAGTTCCTTGGAATCTTTGTGGAAATAACAGACATTATGTTTGAGGATGTGGTCTCGCTTGGGCTGGCCCCCACCTGGGCGTCTGTTAGGTTATTTTTTTTTTGTAAGTTCTTCCATTGTTCTTTTCTTTTCTTTCTATTCTGTTCTCCTTATTTCTCCATCTATGCCCTTAGGTAACTTCAACTATGATAAGTACTTGGCCTATGTCGATAATTATCAGTAATAAAATTTATTTGATTTAAGTTGTGAACGCCAATAAGTTGTGAGTTCCGCATGTTGTAAATCCCAGACAAGGTGCTTTCTCATTCATGAAAGCACCGCTGTTCTAATGATGTTAATATTTCAGCACAAAAAAATAACATCAACCCCATCATAGAAGCAATGGTTTACTGTTTTATTCTCCTGAAGGTGATTAAGACCAAACTTTGAGCCCATAAGAGTAACTGTTATGTAAACATAACATACTCCATAAACTGGAGAATAAAAAGGGAGACCAAACGGCTGTAGGTCTCCAACCGTTTCTGAACCAGTGCACTTGGTTTCCATCTATTATCTCTCCTGAAGTCGGTTCGAAGCAAAAATTAGAGACTGCCAGTTTGTTCTTTTGATTTCTGTATGTTTCTTTTTCCGCATTGAACTATATATATATATCAATGATCAAACCACAATAAGAAATGGGAAAATAAAAAATTGTTGATCATTGATTTTTATTTCACGTGTTTATGTGAAATCTTTATATATATATATATATATATGATTCGTTAAAATGGTGGCCAATAAGAGGGTAGAGTTTGTAGGTCTATTCGTGCGGTCCCAGTTACCCGCTGCCTAGCGAAGCCTTTGTTATTCCGCCAATTTGTTTCTTTCATATTTCTTTCCCCGGACAACTCATAGAAAACAATATATATATATATAACAAACACTTTTTTCTTTTTCTCAGAGTTTGGTCAGGGTAAATATATGGAATCACCTTTTTAGTGATAGTGTTTGTTAATATTTTGTGGTCAAGAAAACAGTACCGTATATATATATATATATATATATATATATATATATATATATTGATAAAAGTATCGACCGTGGATTATAAACAAAACTCAAGTTTATGGGGACTCGGTCAGTTCTTCATGTTCAAATTAAACTCTCATTGCCAACGTTTCGGTTTTTATTTCAAACCTTTTTCATAGACTCATATCACATCCATATGTTCTTCTTATATCCGCAAAAAACCCATTATTATTATTATATAAATATTGATAAAAGTATCGTCCATGAACAGGTATATAATGTGGGATAATCAATATGGGTTTCTATGAGGATATAAGAAGAACATATGGATGTGATATAAGCCTATGAAAAAGGATTTAAATAAAAACCGAAATGTTGGAAGTGAGATTCAATTTGAATCTGAAGAACTGAACGAGTTCCGATAAACTTTAGTTTTGTTGTTTTGTTTCTATTTCACGGTCGATATTCCACTTTTATAAGTATATATATATATATATATATATATATATATATATAAATGTATATATATACTATATATACTATATAAGATGTGTTGAATTTCCTAGAGACAGAACTAGGCAAACATGTTCAAAATTTACCAGTTTCTATTCCAGAATTAATCGAGTTGATTCGTTTGTGTGTATTGGATGGCTGTTTTTCGTTTCAAGAAAAATTTTATAAACAAAAGTTTGGATTGGCTATGGGAAATTGTCTCTCCCCAGTTTTAAGTAATATCTATATGGAATATTTTGAGATCACCTACCTACCTACAATACTACCTACTAATGCTAAATGATTTAGATATGTCGATGATATATTATGTATTTGGCCTGAAAATGAAAATGTTAACACCTTTTTGGATACCCTCAATACGGTTGTACCATCCATAAAATTTACAATAGAACATGAAAACAATAATAAACTTCCTTTCTTGGATGTACTTTTACATAGGAATGGTGATAAATTAAAGTACAGTATTCATAGGAAGTCAACCAATGTTTCATCTTATGTTCATTTCTTCTCGGCTCATCCACTTAAAACTAAAAAGTCAGTTTTTAGTAGCATGTTCTTAAGAGCTTTCAAAATTTGCAGTGAGGAATTTTTAGATGAAGAAATCAAAAATATTTACAAAATTGCAGGTTCTTTAATGTATCCAAAAAGGTTAATTGACAATATCATAAAAAAGGTGAAACAATCCATGATATTAAATAATGAAGAACAGTTCACAAGAAGGAATTTGTTAGTCATTCCATACAGTCCTTGTTTGAAAGATATGCCTTCATTTATGAAAAGATTGGACGTTTCTGTTGTGTTCAGAAAATGATGGTAACTTGTTTAACAGACTTGTCAATAATAAGCCAATAAGAAAGGACTGTTGTGTATACAGGATACCATGTACTGACTGTGAAATGTCTTACATTGGACAGACGAATAAAGGTCTTCTTACAAGGATAAAACAGCACAAATATTCCATCAGAAGAGAGGACGAAAAGAGTGCCTTGTTCATACACATAAGAAACAGTAATCATATGATTAATTGGAATGAAGCAAATGAATTAATATACATGTCTTCAGAAAGAAGAAGAAATATCGTGGAAAGTGCGCTCATAAAGAACTTTTATGAGAAGTTGATGAACAATAGCCTAGGACTCTACAAATTAGATGAAGTTTTGATTAACGGGATAATTAAACAGATGAAGACTTCATCATTAAACACATTCAGGGTTGACATCAATTCTGGAAATTTCAATCAGCCAAGTTAACAAGTATTTATTGTTTTTTTAGTTCACTTGCTCTCCGAAGATGTGTTAACGAAAGGCCTTAGAGCATTGTTTCAAAAATTCTTTTCATTGTGGTAAATTAATCCATATATATATATGACATTAAAAAAGGATATTTATATGTTAGAGTAGTTAGGAATCAGCTCTTCAATTAAACATATCTCATTAAATAAAATGCTATATTTAGTACTAATGAATTTCACCTTTACCTTTGAAGAGTATAGGATATCTGGAAAGGTTAAAAATAATATATATAAATATCTAACATGGCTTTTCATTTTATCAGAAAATTATTTATAATATATTGGACATAATCAACTCCACCAGCTTTATTGATCTCACTTTGATGACGTCATCAATCAGTAATCATTCCTTATGGAAGTTCGTAAATTGTTTTATACAATCATCCCAATTATATTTTCAACGTAATTCCCAGTATATCAGTTAAATTACCATTCATATAAATCGATTATTTATTATTTTTGAACATGGATTAACTTACAGTTAATTTGAGTGTCGTCCAATTTAGATTTTTTTTATATCTACTCCAGCCCAAATACTTATATAAATCTATATCCCAGAATAAAATACAGTTTGTTGCCCTGAGGTCAGTATTTAAAGTCAAATAATATATGTATATATCTATATATATATATCAATGATCAAACCACAATAAGAAATGGGAAAACAAGACTAAGATCTTTCAACCGTAACAAGCGGTCTTCGTCAGAGTCAAAAACCCAACTCTGACGATTGGGTTCTTGACTCTGATGAAGACCGCTTGTTACGGTTGAAAGATCTTAGTCTTGTTTTCCCATTTCTTATTGTGGTTTGATCATTGCTTGTTTTTCACGTGTTTATGTGAAATCTTTATATATATATACAACTAAAAGAAACGGTCCAGCGGACTTTTTTAAAATAAAATAAATTCAAAACGAAGAAAACACACAGAAAGACACAGACATAACTCACATCGATATTTCAACCATCGTCGTCATCAGGAGGTGCGAAAAACGAAGAGTCCCGCAGGAAGACAGGGCGGTACTGTACAGTACAGTACCGCCCTGTCTTCCTGCGGGACTCTTCGCTCTTCGCACCTCCTGATGACGACCATGGTCGAAATATCGATGTGAGTTATGTCTGTGTCTTTCTGTGTGTTTCCTTCGTTTTGAATTTATTATATATATATATATATATATATATATATATATATATACATATATATATGTTTTGTTCAACAACCTTTGTCGTTCAATAGAATAAAAAACCTTGTAAAAATAGAGAGTTTATATGTTAAGTTGAATGACAGAAGGATTTGACTTTCTTAGGCACAATAGCAGTATTGTAAAGCTTCAATAGGAAATTATGCTTTATTTATTCTCTAGAAAAGTCACTTATGTAAACATTTTTCTCCAGGTATAATATTGTTGCTCTCAAGCTTATCGTTAAAAAAGCCTTCCCTTTGTGCCTGAGAATTCCTTTGCCTATCCCTCCATCCCTCTTCAACCCATAATAATAGGTTAAAAGTTTATCAAAGGGTTAATTCTCTTTTCAATCCACTGGCTTCAACTATATGGCAATTCCTTATTATCGATTTTAATCAATAAAAAATCTGGAATAGCCTACACTCAACTTTATTCAGTCATTTCTTTAATATTATTTTGTTTATATTGGGTGAAAGAAATAACAATTTCACTTAACATCTTATGTTTGCTTTAAGTACTCTTGATTGTATGTACAATATGAAGATGATCTTTTACTTATGTCTTATAAAAATAATAGAATTTTTCAATTTTAAATGATTGGTTGTTTCACTAATTATATTTATTGTGTATACGTCATGAAGCATGTTAACACTACTGAATTGCTATCTTGGGCCATATAATAAGTTATAGTCTCATAACTTAATAAAAAGTTAGAGTATATATATATATATATATATAAACCAATTAAAAAAAATAGCATACGATAGACACACAAATAACTTTCTTTTAATTACTATATATATATATATATATCAATGATCAAACCACAATAAGAAAATGGGAAAACAAGACCAAGATCTTTCAACCGTAACAGGCGGTCTTCGTCAGAGTCAAAAACCCAACTGAAACACGAGATGCAGAGAACTAGATGCAGAAACACACCAGAGAACATGGTGAGGGGATCTTTCTGACATCTTTCTCAGAAAGGGATGTTTCTCAACCCCTCACCAGATGTTTTCTGCATCTAGTGTTTCAGTTGGGTTTTTGACTCTGACGAAGACCGCTTCTTACGGTTGAAAGATCTTAGTCTTGTTACGGTTGAAAGATCTTAGTCTTGCTTTCCCATTTTCTTATTGTGGTTTGATCATATATATATATATTTTCATCATGCTGTTTGTTTCTTGACCACTCTTTATTCGCAGGTTTTGAGATTTCTTTGAGGGTTTTGGTTTAGATATTAAAAAACGCTTCTTCGCTAACGTTTCGAGATATATGTCAAACGTTTCAAATAAGTCGAAACGTTTGCAAAGAAGCGTTTTTTTAATATCTATACCAAAACCCTCAAAAAAATCTCAAAACCTGTATATATATCAATGATCAAACCACAATATGAAATGAGAAAACAAGACTAAGATCTTTCAACCATTACAACCGGTCTTTGTCAGAGTCAAAAACCCAACTCTGACGAAGACGGCTTGTTACAGTTAAAAGATCTGTCTTCTTTTCCCATTTCATATTGTGGTTTGACCATTGATTGTTATATCACGTGTTTATATGAAATCTTTATATATATAGTTATAAAAAAAATGAGGCCTATGAAAAAGGTTTTAAATAAAAACCGAAACTTTGTCATTAACAGTTTAATTTGAACCTGAAGAACTGACTGAGTCTCGACAAACTTTAGTTTTGTTTCTATTCCACGATCGATACTGTTATCAATATTTATATAGTAATAGTTATAGTATAGTATAAACATTGTATAATTTACTAGAGTTTAAGAAGTATTGTATGGACAACTTTGTTCATACAAATACACACACTCACACGCATATGGACCAATTCCAGAAAAAAAAAACTTTTATTGAACTGAATGGTCTCTACACTTCTACCATTTAACTCTATTTTAAAATTTTTGCTTTAATCCATACTTTCATTTCTCTATATTTCTTATGGAGAGTAATTGGAAATAAAAATATCAAATATTAGAAGATGAAAACAAATAAGAAAGGAAAAAAGTTAGAGATAGAAACAAGAGAAGAAGAAAGTGGATGGTAGACTTCCCGATCTGGAGTACAATCAGGTACTCTTGAGTAGGGAGTACAGGTACTCCTGATTAGGAAGTACAATCAGGAGTTCCATGCCAAGGAGGGCTGTAGCACTTCCAAGAAGCTGCAGGTGCTATTATGGCTTCATTAGATCTTGCCTGGGAGGAAATACAGATTAAGATCGTTACGATGATTTCGTAAAGCCACTTCGAAAGAGCCGTTGTCGGACATCACCTCACCGCACACACTATACGTTTATATAGGCATAAGAAATATTGAAATTCAACCAGTTAGAAATCATCATGAATTGGAAACATTAAAATCTGAATGGGTTTCTGTCTCCTCAAAAAAAAAATCATAAATAGAACCATTATTTATATATTGAATTTATTTTACTTTATTATTCTTATTATTCCTTGTTACATAAATAAGAAGAATATTCTCTCAAAGTTATGATTAAAACATATATAATTAATTAACTACTTCTTGTCAAACTGTGTGTTTCTGAATATCAATTAAGGATTAATTAACTAAAACAGCAATCACTGGTCAGTTTAAAATCAATATATGTTCAAATTGTTTGCCATTCCCAGGCCATTGCAAATAGAAAATCAATTACCACTGTCTGTTTTAACGTTTAAAATTAATTTAAGTATACAGTGTTACATTGGTTATCGACCATAATTTGTTCTAGCATTATGGTGGGCAACAAAAATTAAGCCAGCCCAAAACCGAAACTAATTTTCTCATATGAAATATACAATGGGAAATGGGATAATTTTTTTGGTCGGATCGTAGGCAAGTGTTATTTTTTTTTTAAATATTGTAGGTTTCTATATATGTAAACGTTTATATAGACTACTAAAAGATTGGACGACTGCTCGAGTTCAAAAATTATATTTAAATTCTGAGGGCGTAATCTTTTTGACATCTCTGTTCAAACACCGATTGATAGTTCCAAGTCGCAGGAATAGCGAGGTACCACTATAAAATTTTATAAACACCATTTTTGTTCTTTTTATTTTTTTAATAAAGCATTTGATAAAGTCGAATATGTCTGATTACATATCGACATTTTTCCATTGTTTGTTTTCTTGTTTCACCCAAGTATTTATGACTTTCCTTTTATTGCTTCTATAGAGTGAAAAGTTTGTTTTATTTGTACTAATTATTAATATATATATATATAACAATTCGTTTTTAATAAGTGTTAATTAATAATAAAGACTGCATGCAGTTTTGTTACAACAATGTAATAAATACATGGGTTACTGTTTAAATGAAGTTAACCATGTTAACGCAAGTTTCATTTGCATTTTGTGCAAACAATTTTCAATAATAATGCAAATAATTTGCGGTTTAATAATTTATACAGTGATGTTATCATTCTCCTGGAAAGAAGATTGTTTCCAGAGATGATACCAATCAATCTAGGGCCAGGGTAGCTCTGGCTTGCGTGCTCGCCTCTGGAATGGTATACCCCGTGTTTGATTCCCACTCTGCCTCTATTTCTTCAACCGAATAGTAAAATAATCTACTACATGGTTCCTTGGAGACGATGTTAAGCCGTCAGTCCCGAGCTTCAAGGATATCAGGTACTCATTAACCATTTCTACTCTAAATACTTGACTAAGGCAAAATTCAGGGCTCTCAATGTAAAATCAAATCGGTAATGTGGCTCGATCATTGCTAAGATGGGTTACAAATAATAAATGAGCAATACTTTCCTTCCCTAGAGCAGCGCTAAAAAGCTAAAACCCTTATAACTGTGGGCACTGGAAAACAGATAAAATGGTACCTGTTGTTCCTTGTTCTGTACCCTCCACCTTTCAAATTAGGTCTCCCTAATTCATCACTGCCTCTTTTTCACTGGATTACAAGAAATTTCATCCTCCTCAGTTATCTCTCCAGTCAGATTTTGACTCAAGCATATTTCGCAGGAGTTTCTCCCCACTAAATCTCTAACTGCAATCGACTTCCACGACTTCTTCTTCAATGATTGATCCAGACTTCAAATTATGCAAGTTTACATTAAAGATTATTACCTTATTCAGTCTACTTCTAGAGGTCAATAATTAACTACTAAATTTGCACAGTGCTTCGAGATTAAATATAAAAAAATTGATTTTCTGTTTTAATTCTTATTGCATCAAATATTTCATACCCAACTTATATTTTACTAATTCTTTTATATATTATTTGTTCATAATATTTTCTTTGTTACACAATGTTTATAGCAATATTAATGTTCGGAGACCGGGTTAGCTTAGTGACAACTATGGTCTCTAGATTGGTAGATCCGGGTTCGATACCCACTCTAGTCCATGATTTATTCACGAAAAAGATGAATAAATTTGATCTCGTCATATCTCGAAGAGGACGTGAAGCATTCCCGAGCCTTTACCATGTCAGGTAATCGGTAAAATTCTACTCAAAATATACTTAGTTTTGGAAAACGGACTCCCAATGTAGAACATTCATTACGTGGTATCACAAAGTTCAACCTATGTGTGTATCGTTTGGGACTGTCACTGGTACCTAACCTAACATAATGCTAATGACATTCCTAGTTTTTTTTTTCCTTTCAAAAATTTATATTAATATATTAGTTATTATTTTCTCATTGACAAAGATAGTTGAAAACAAAAAAAAATTTGAAAGGCAATGAAGGAAGAAAAATTGTATTGAGATAGATAATATATTATAAATATTATATATTAATATCTATTTAATTTTATTTTACTTATACTTGTCTAATTTTATGTAATTGATATTTTACAATATGAATTACTTCAATTGATAAATGGTTAGTAAATATTATTCTAATTTTAGAAATAAATGTACTTCTGATATAATCTCTACTGAAGTTTGAATAGGATTGAAATAAGGAAAGCTGATAGAGGATAACGCTGAAAATTACTAGCTGTCGTTTTCAATGTCAGATTACCCTTCGAAATATCCAGCATTATTTGAATATTCATAATTGACTACTCAGATAAATCTGCAATATTAATGCAATATTTCATATCTTTAAACTATAAAATAATTGGATGAGTTGGAATAAATTAATACAAATTAATATAAAGAACAAAAAAGTGCCTTTCCCATGATGCATTGTTATTAGGAGAAGAAAAAATATCATATTTTCACACAGAGGACTATATTATCTTAAGAATTTCAATAGGATTTGTCAAAACGCTGTAACTTGAGGAGTGTTTATTTTAGTATATTACATGCACCCACAACTGCATCTTAAAAAAAAACATAAAACAAAAAAACAAAATTGAAAAGTAATTCAGTGAACTCAAAACGTGTAAATCCATCAAAAATTTCAAAATCAATTTTATTTTTCATTATCACTTTAATTTATTTAAGAGTTAAAGTAAAACTGGGAGCCAACAAATTAATGAGCTATATTTCTCCTGTCTCTCCCCTCCCCCCCATCAGAGGAGAATAAATAATTACTGATAATTCTTTACATTAATTGTTTATTATTTTAACTAGATGTTGAAGTAGAGTTAATTTTCTATATTTCGAATTGAGAGTTAGATATTTCATAAGTTTTGTTGCAGAAACCTATAGATTTCACACAGGGTGAGCCAAATTGCCTGTTAGGTAGCATTTCCACAAGAGAACACGCATAGGCTAAACATTGGTCCCTTTTAATACCACTTAATCAACTTTCTACATTGGGAATATATATTTTGCCTGACTCAAGTGTATTAAAAATAGGGATCTTTAACGAGCACCTGATATGATGTAGGTTCGGGACCCACTGCTTTACGTCCCCTCCGAGGGATGACATCCTCAGATTTTTTCACGTCCTGAGTGAATAAATCGAGGGCCAGAGTGGGTATTGACCCCTGGATCTACCAGTCCAGAGGCCAGCACTACTGAGCTAAGCTACCCCCTCAAATAAGAAATTAATTATGGATAATTAATCTTTTTTAAAATCATATTTATAACAATAGATTTATGGATAGCATTTTATCTATTCATATGAATTATATTCATTTTTATTTGATGCTTTACTAAAAAAGAATTCTGATTAACTTGAAATTTAGCTTAGTACTCTGAAATATAAAAATGACAACACTTTTTTAAAAAAGCTGTTAATTGATTGATGGTGAGTTGGGCGTCATGATTAATGATATGGAGTTCTCTTATCGGGACGTTTTCTGCTTAAACGACTATGCAAGAAGATTTAAGCGCATGTAGAAACAATGAAGCATAAAAGTTGGTACTTTACTGTTGTAAGAACTTGACTAGTAGGGTATATTTCAAGTTCAGGTGCAATTTGTTCCCTTATTGCAGTGAGCAAGGTGTGGTCTAGATTTAAACAGTGCCAAACCAGTCGCTAAGTGATATATGAGTCAACTTGGCCCAACCTTAACACAACCCTTAACAGCTTTTCCTTTACTCTTGGTAGACAAATTATAAAAGTTTACATTTCTCTGGGAAACTTTAATCAGCTATTCTTCTTGTTGAATGCATCCAGCCTGCAACTAAAAGTTCAACTGAAACAAAAAAAGTAGACAAGCACAGTGTGGGATATTCGTTGTTAGGTGTTTGACACTATTTGTAAGTAGTAGTAGTAGTAAAGCACAGGTTCTAGAATTCAATAAATTGACAAAAACAAAAAAACATTATGCACAACGTAGTCAAGTTAGTAAAACGAAGAACTGTAATAAGGTAGGATATTCTATTATCTGACCTACTGTTGTAAATGGAACAAATACGAACACCATAGTGATATGAAACCAGAGGTGTTAAACAAACTCCTTTCACGAAACTCCAAACTCCAAACTACTTCATGAAAGCTCAATAATTACTGGTGGTAATTCATTAGTTTTTTGGTGTTCATTATTTTAACTATATTATTATGTATAGTATTTAATTTTGTTTTTAATGTTTGACCATGAATGAATTATATCAAATTTCCAGTCGTAGAGCGCTGAGGATTTTACACTTTTGTAGAATTACTGAGCAGACTGTGTCCTACTGATATATATGTATATATAATAAGGTATTGTTTTCTTGACCACAATTTACTAATAAACACTTTTTCTTCTTCTTGGAGTTTGGTCAGGGTTAATATACGGAATCACCTTTTCGCCAACGTTTCGTCTTTATTTTAAGACATCCTTAGGGCTATAAACAAACAAAAAACAATGGACATTTGTCATATCCTCTTTACAATCATCATAACAAATGTTATATATATATATATATATATATTATATATTATATATATATATATATATATATATATATATATATTACATATAACAAATTCAATAATATATCAACCGTTGGATAGAATAGGTGTATAATAAAATCGGGATTCGGTCAATTTTCCAGGATCAAAATCAAACTCTCAATGCCGACGTTTCGGTTTTATTTAAAACCTTTTTCATAGGCCTACAAACAAAGGATGACAAGAAATCATATATAAACATCAACATATAACTAACATCAAAATGGAATTATCCATTCACAAAATGTAATTAATGGAAACAGTGTTTGGTTTACATGTAATTGTAATCAGTTAGTCTGGTCCAAGTTTTTGACCAGTTCAGATGTTAGTTCACTAACTATCTATTGTTACTTCATTTTATATAATGTAAATTTCATCATTTTTTTAATTCAAAAATTCTGACTTCTGTAAGTTCATAAAAATATTTATTGCTTTTCTATTACTTCTACTTGTATATATATTTTTGTTTTTTCACAATTGTAATATTCCATTTTGATGTTAGTTATATGTTGATGTTTATATATGATTTCTTGTCATCCTTTGTTTGTAGGCCTATGAAAAAGGTTTTAAATAAAACCGAAACGTCGGCATTGAGAGTTTGATTTTGATCCTGGAAAATTGACCGAATCCCGATTTTATTATACACCTATATACATATATATATATACACTTTAACACAGAGAAAAGAACACAGAAAGACACTACAGAACTCACTTCGATATTTCGACATCCGTCGTCATCGGGAAGAAGTGCGAAGTACTCGCGTTGAGAAGCAAACTGCTACTCTGAGTTGAGTAGCAGTTTGCTTCTCAACGCGAGTACTTCGCACTTCTTCCCGATGACGACAGATGTCGAAATATCGAAGGGAGTTCTGTAGTGTCTTTCTGTGTTCTTTTCTCTGTGTTAAAGTGTTTATTGTCCACACAGACCTTTCATTTTATATATATATATATTTGTAAAAGTTGGAAGCAGTTCTTCATTTAAACATATATTGTTAAATAACGCCCCATATTTGGCTTGTATCTGTTTCTTACACAATTTCTCCAGTTTCCGGAATTCCTTCCTCGTCTCTTCATTAAAACTATAAAGCTTATCACCAACATTACTAGTCGACATGTTTCGAATGTACCACATTCATCATCAGGACAATAATGAGAATAATAGTAGGATTGCTAGTTTATATATATAGAGGTGGATTACTATTGGAATGTTCACAGGACATCGCCCTGGGTCTCGGGGCATTATGGGGGATTAAGGCAGGGTGGTTGGCCTCACTTACTACCTGATTAATCTGGTTTGGCCTGTTAGAAAATAATTTTAAAATTCGACAAAAATTATTAAGTTGGATATTTATAGCTGGCTGCTTTTCTTGAATTATTAATGCTTCTAATATTTGTAATTTAACATGGTTTCTTTCTTTAGCAATAATTTTCGTGGAATTCACCATCATTTCTCTTGTGAGTCTTGTCTTATGGAGTGCTGTTGTAGGGATTTTGGCGCGTCGGCAGAAAGGTGCATTGTAATTCTTCTTGATAATGAAGTCGTGGTCATTCCTATGTATGAGCTTTTACGGGCCTCGCAGCTCCCGATATTGCACGTCTTCTATTACATTTAATGACTACTATTACAATAATATACTAAAAAAAAAAAGTAAAAAGTTGAACCAGTGGGTTTCATTCTTTGCTCATGTGCATCGATGTTTATTACGCAGAATATGCATAGTTGTATATTTGTAAATAAAGATGTTGAAAAAAAGATCATAGTTAAAAATCCCTACTCTAAATACACTTGGGTTATTTAGGCAAAAGTTAGGCATAGTTAGGCAAAAGTTAAAAAAAGAACTCAGACCAGAAATTTAGTGATACCTTGACGACTGAAAGAGTTCTTTTTCTTAACATGTATATTAACTTGTTTAATATTCTTTATATTAAAACGGATTTCAGGGCGAAGAAAAAGTATTGTTAAAAACAACGGAATCAGAGAGATATTTCATTTAGGTTAAGGCTTGTGAAGGTCAATGATGTGTTCGGAAAAAGAAAGGGGTGGGTACATTCGTTAACGTCTATGACAGACGTTGAAGCCCCATTGAGGTAAATGGATGAGATAGTACTATACAAACATATGTCTTCTTTAACGACTTTATAATGTTACGTTTAAATTGCTCAGTGCAGCCAATACTGGCAACTATTCCTACCCTCTCTGATAACATGAAATACAACTCCCTTGACATTTGAAAAAATGTCAAACCACAAAATTTACAACACTGGATCATTCCACAGCAATAGTAAGCTGGTTAATTAACCCTACGAAGTGCCAGGGCTTTATTATTTTCATAGTGTAAAGATAATTGAAATCATAGTGATTGTTGTCTAAAATGTATTGAACAGTTTTTTGCTATACTCTTCGTCTGTTTTTCTACTACGTTTGTGTTGCATTTTGGAGGATTTTTTCAAATCTTCCATTGGCACGTTTTGTTCATTATTAACAGTTTTCCTGTTATTCCTACAAACAGTAGTTCCAATTATATTTCTTGTAGACATGGTTTATAATATATAAATACTCGTTATGTAAAAAAGAGGAATACATTCAAAATAATAGTTTACACGGAATTCTAAATTAATAGTTTAATAAAGAAAAACAATAAGTGGATAACTGAAATTATTTCTTGTCGATCCAATTCTCTCGCAATTCATTATTGTTAATTAAAAAGACAGGTATTTTAAGGTATTAAAGTTTTAAGGTTTTTAATTTTAATTTTAAGGTATTATTATTATGTTAAGTATTAAGGTATTTTAAGATCGTTTTTTGTCTAGTTGCCAATAATTTCATCATCTGTTGATTGGCAATTGATTGAATTTTGGTCTCATACTCGGGTGGAAAACAAATACATGCTTATTATTGTTATTATTATTATTATTTTATCCATTTATTTTCCATGCACCATATATAATATTACATGCTATCGAATCTTAATTTTAACATTAAAATACATTACAGTACGATTACATTAGGCGTTTCATTACATTAAATTAAACATTTAGATACACACTAAAAAATTTTTGGAAAGTCTATAAGGACTTATTATTATTATTGTGGGAACACGAAACTAGAGGCTGCTGGACGTTCAAGATAACTGGAGATGTCCGATTGTTGGGCCGAGAGACGTAATGGAGAATGTTAATAAATGTAGATTTCGTATTACGATATTACTCTTACAGGAGGAACATGCTTTTGTTCCAACAACCAGTGGATCACTTAAATTGTTTATCTGACCTTCTACATTGCAGATTTAAGATAAAGTTTCCCATCTAAAACTTGAAAATATTTTAAGTATTTTAAAAGCATTACACAATTTTTGTCTGAAATGTGAAAAACTTGTAAGAAAAAGGGGCGTTGTCAGATAATATTTAATTTAAGATGTAGGGTAATGTTATTTATTATTTTTAAAAGATTTTTTTAATTTTAAATAATATTCATTACTTAGGCATGCTAGAGTTTTTTTTAAAAAACTCATTTTTCTTTCCCTTAGTCATGCAAAAAAAATCATGCAAATCCAATTTACTCTGAGCGAGTGTTACTTCCTGTACTCTGTTATAAGTTTGCTTTAAATGTATATTGAAAAAAAATATATTGGTAATTAACCACTTTTTCATTCTCAAATCAAGATCAAAACCGACTTTTCTGTATAATTTTAAATTTTTAAGCTGGAAGCTTGAAATTTTTAGAAATAATCGTATGAACTATTAAACCAGAATAGTGAAAAAATTTTATATTAGTCAAAAACATATTATTTTCTATGTTGTTATATATGCTCTTCTATAGGACGAAAAAGTTCATTCCAAAAACTTCAATATCAACCAAAAATAATGCAATTCATAAACATGAAAAAAACAGCATCTGATATTAACCATTGTAGAATGGTGCAACATATAGATTGATTAGAACATTTTGTTAAACAAACCAATCATCCCATGAAAATTATCAAAAATTATATGTGTGATCTGCTCTATTGTCATTGGTTTTTTACGTATAGTAATTTTATTCTTCTTACATCACATATAAGTTGTTAAATCATTTCAAAATTTTCTTTATACCTCTAAACATTATGTTATTTCGGTGAATTCACTCAACAAAATTCTAAGTTAATGTAAACAATGTAAAAAAATATCAAAAATTCGACAAGTTTAGCAGATGATCCTTTAGTCTAGGATAATCAAACAGTTTATATAGCTTTATTGCTCTTTGCCCTGATTGAAATTTCATGATTTTTTTTTTATAAATAGCTAATTTTTGTTGCATTTTTGGTCAAATTATCATGATTTTTTATTGAGCCGTTTAGCGTCAAAAGAACATTTTCTGACAACAGAAATCGTACTTTAATGCCCCTTTGAATAATGTAGTTTTGAAAAAAATTATCTCATCTCATCCTCTACATAATGTTCTATTTTTAGGCATAGTTTCATTTTGATCCGTCAAACGGTATGGCTTGTATCGCTCTCACAAGCTTTGAGATTAACTTATAAGTCAAATGTTTACATTTTATTGACAAAAAAATTGCCCGTTGTTTTAAAATTATGAATATATTTTTCGTTTATTGCGTTTGTAACCTCAAAGACAATACCAAAATTTTAAAACTCTAGAATTAGCAGTTTAGGAGAAAAAAAAGTTTTCTAAAAGGCGGTTTTTGCCAAAAAAAAGCGACTTTCCCGTCATGCATAATTCTTCCCAAACAATAAGGATCATCTACACTATGGGGCCCATTTTTGTGTAAAATAATAACTTGATGCCCATAAGTCACTGGGTAATCATTTTTCAGAAATATATAATTTAATCTATCAGGATTATAATTTTATAGTGTTTTCTTTTTCTTTATCTTTAACAAGAAATTTAGTAATAAAATTTACGTATGGTCGATGTAAAACTGATTTATCATAGGGTTCCCGTCAAAGATAAGGGAGGTTAAAAGTATGTTACCATGCTTTTGAATGTAAACACCAGTTTTAATGATATTCTTAGAAGTAAAGTCTTTGAAACATGGCAAGTATTCGCCAAGAAGTTTTGTGGTCACCAATTCATCACGATGAATTTATTACTTGGGGAACAGAAATTTATTTATACAAAACCATTGCCAAAGAAAAAGTTTCCGGACCCCGTAAGTGTTGGTGGAAATTATATTTTGGACGTTTTGCACTTTATTGATGATTGGATTTTTTTTATAGATGTTGATATTTCACATACAACTTCAGCTAAGTTAGTAGCATCTAACTCTGCTCATAATTATATTAAGTGTGTAGATATATATCAACGACAAGAAAAAGACACGCTCCTTGCTGTTGGGCAAGCCAATGGTAAAGTAAACTTAGCAACATTTGGTTCAACTGTGTTCGATGCTAAAGGGGTATCAGGTCTAGAGTTTCGTAAGTTCTTCACTATTAATTTATTTTTTAAAATATTTAATTAATATTGTTTAATGCGTCTTTTGCTTTATCATTAGGACATTACATTTCATTATCAATGTATATGAAGTTTTTTATTTTAAACTTTAGTGAACAATAAAAAGGTGACTTTTACTTAAGATTTTAATAAATATAACAATAGTTGTAGTTTACTGTAATTACAATTACTTCTTGATAGTTTACAAAATAGTTTATCAGATCCGTTTTGGACTTTTAATTAATTGTTATCACCTTAAATATTCTAAGTAATTGTCCTTCTTTGCATTAAAGTTTTTGGTCTCTTATTAATTCTGAACAAACGCTTTTCCAGTTGCTTGTTTTTCGCCAGTATGTCAGAGTTCTCATAGACATCTGACAAAACAAGAGGCCGACTCCTACAAGTTGTCAGTAGAAGGACTCCCATTGTATCCATAAGGATTCGGTCGTTTTCTCGAAGGGAAGTGCCTATTAGCCCGGGAACAGGCCTCACCTAAGTGAGTACCAGTTTTCAAGTCCACCAGTCAACTGATGGACCTTACTCAACGGTAAGGGTTGACGTCTAGCTCCCTCTTGTTTCTGTGGAAGCAACCTGCCGAGGAAATACGCTTTTCACGCAGCGACTCGCTAGAGAGTCTACCCTTCCTGGATAAGGAAGCACAGACACCACGAGTCCAACACTTTTGGTGAGAGATGCGGAAACCCAAAGTAATCCCATATTGGCTTCTCTGCCCCAGTGTACTGATCGTGTATTTTAAGAGCTCTCGGGTAGAACTCCGGACCTAAGTCCTACTAGACCTGCCTTGACTGCTGGTAAGATTAGTGGCCACCAGCTAACTAATAAAAGCTTCCACCTGTTAACCAGTCTACACAATCAGCGTTGCGTGATGATCCATTTTAGTTATATCTTTTGAAATTTCAATAAGCAAAGATGTATCTTTTCATGAATTGGAATGGGAAATTTAATTCACCTAATTACTACTCCTTGACTAGAACCCTCAACATTAACGTAAACTATACATTGACATGTATTGCAATAGTTTTTATTTATTAATTTATTTATTTTTAGCTTCAAAACATTCAAGACAATGTAATTCTGTCATGTGGAACCCAACAGACTATAATCTACTGGCAGCTGGATTAGATAAATACAGAAACGATCATGCTGTACTTGTGTGGGATATTGAATCGCCAGAATCAACCACACCTATTGCTGAATTAGGATTGTCCGATTCTGCCCAGTCACTAACATGGACCTCTTCGTCGCCAAGGACTTTAGCTGTGGGATTCAATTATAAAATCATCAAAATAGTTGATATACAAGGTATGTATGATAGAAATATAATAATACCTGTGTCTCTTCGTCTAATCCTTATTTGACTGTATAACTTGTACCTCAATTGTTATTAGATATATTATCAGAATATAAACGTCATTCTTTAATCTTCTTTCTTACTTTACTTGTTGCATAACTCCGAAGGTCAATACCGTGGTTTACGTATTAAATTAAAGACTCAGTAAACTGTGACTCTATACTGTGAATTCTAAAACCTATCAGAAAATCGGTTACAATAAATATAGGTTAGTTTGCAGTGGCAGTCCCACAAGGTACCAAATAATGTACATCCTAGTGCTAAATTTTGCCTAGCTCAAGTATATTTAGAGTAGAGATCTTTAACGAATACGTGACTTCGTATACGGCTTAATATTGTCTCTGAAGGACTATGTGCTCAGATTTATTCCGTCTCTCGACTGAATTAATTTAGGGCCAGAGTTGGTATTGAACCCCATATTTACCTGTCTAGATACGAGCACTTTGCCACTGGGCTAACCTAGCCCCTCATAATAAATGAAAATACAATTAAATCTGATGTGGATCAAAAAATTTATGATGAAGTTTTTACATTCTAACAAATGATTGGTGATTGGTTTAAATTTTGATAATCACTATAAATTTATATTGTGTTTGATGTTTTGAATTAATTTTATTTCTATCTACACCAATTTTCCAATAAAATATCCAGTAGTATATGTTTTTAATGATAAGTGTAAGAAGTGTTAAAACAAGTTAAGATGTTTGAGGTTTATAATACGGATAAGAATGTCATGTTAGTTTAATAGTTATCAAACCCTCTTTCCTCATTCTCTATTTCTGCAGACAGATATTATATGGTATTTACTTTTTAATGAAAAAGAAAATTTAAGAACTCATGGAAAAAACTAAGGTTAAGCAAAACAAAAGAGAAATACTCTGTCATAGTGAGACAGCAGTAACGAGAATAGACAATAGTAGGTGACGATGTAAGTAATGGCCAGAGTATGGGTGGGGGAATGAATAGATCATATTTACAATTTACATACCATCGTTTTGGATTATAATTAAAGACTGAAGAAATGGATAGGACACTATGGTTCTATCTTTGGAAGAACTTCAAGTTGATCCAAAACTATTTTCATTGGCTAATTTTAAATGTGATTTGTTCTTCTCCCATCTCCACCACTTTTGTTATTCGTTAAACCGTTGCTTTTTATAACCTATTCCAGTTTCTGCTTTCTTACTATAATCAGATATGTCTCCTTGATTTTCTATATTTCAATGCATAATTTTTGTTCCTTAATTAAGTAAGTAGTGATCTTTTTGTCCTTATCATTGAAGGAAAATCTGAATAAGGACACTAAGTATTCGAAATTCGTTATTTTGTTGGTGAAAATCGTTTATGTGGGTAATAATAATAATAATAATAATCGTTTATTTTTTTAATAAATTTGTTTATCAAATTGACTTTAACATGTTAAGTCAACATTAAATACATTCAGATTATTATTACCACTGAGGTTAGTATGATTTATATTATTAATATAGCAAACCGTCACACCTGATGGACAACGTCCGAAAGCGCTCCAACGACTCCAGATCATCTTACGAGGTATGACGGTTTGACATATTAATAACATAAAATATTAAATATGATGAAATATTTTATGCAATTGCTGTTTAATCGATTGATAAATAAATATAAAGTTATAGGAACTGTTAATTTATTAGTATCAATTGAATCAAATTAAGTTTAAATACTTTTAATCAATATTTAGCTTTACATCAACTTCAATCAAACAATATTTTTTACATCAACTACACAGGAAATGTATATATGCAATTAATATGGGAACCAGGTTCTCATTTGGACTGGTAGATCGGGGGTTCAATACCCACTGTGGCCTTCGATTTATTCATTCCGGAGGTGAATAAATCAGAGCACGTTGTCCCTCTGAGACGATGTTAAGTTGTGGGTCCCGAGTGTGTATTATGCCACATACCCGTTAAAGATCTCTACACTATATACTTGAGTTAGGCATAATGTATTACTCCCAAGTAGAATCAATCTTCATTTTTTGGTATCACAAAGGGCCAATGTTTGGCCTATGTGTGTGCTCCTCTGGGTTGCAACTGCATAAAACCGTTTTTACTTTGTTTGCTCTGATGTGAAAGGCCTCAGAGCATTTATTTATATTGTGATCTTTTTTCCTTGTGGTTTTATACTTCATCATCATTTTATGCTTTTAGATTCCAATAAAATTGTCAACAGTCGTCAAACAAAAGCTATATATGGACTGACAGTATGCCCTGATAACTGCTATCAACTCGCTAGTTACTTTGAGTATTTAGTTGCTGTTTGGGACCTTAGATATTTTGAAAAACCTTTATTGAGTTTACAAAAGTCTAAACCAATATCAAAAATCGCTTGGTGTCCTACAAGGTAAGTCCTTTTTTTTTTTATTGATTAGCGATTTTTGTTTTATATCGAAATGTTATAATCGTTTTGTAGGAAGAATCTGTTGGCTTGTCTCCTAAAGGGTAGCTCTTCAATACATATGATTGATATCCAGTCTCAGTCGGATGACAGGGACGATGCTCCTGTTATTGAAAGAAGTGTTAAGCCTCAATTGTCGCATAACATATCGTCGTTTTGTTGGCATCCTTCAAACCTGAACAGACTACTCGCAATTTCAATACATGGTAACATATCTTAAGGAGTTTTCTTTAATTGGATTTATAGATTTCTGATATTTCCTCGATTATAATCTATCCTCAGCCGTAAGATGTACTCTTATAGGGTACTTCTTCCCCATAAGAGGAAAACAAATTAAAAAAAAACTGTATTACCTACAAAATTACAAATCATTCAATCGTCGAGGTAAAAATTATTTGAACTTAGAGATATCATTTATATGTTATCAAGATCAGTCTCCGAAATTTTGTCTGTGTTTATTTTCACATTCTTAAAGGTTGTGTTATGAACCAAACCTTCCGAGATAATATTTGTTTTCAGTTTAAAAGAAAATTTCCAATATAACTTTAATATAGGTGTTTATATTATATTAAACAAAAACATCGTAACAAATACCAAGAAAAGAAAAATTAGAAATATAACTATAGAAAAAAACCTCTATCATTGACTAAGGTTAATAAATAAATTTCATAGGAGTAGAGTTCATAAAATATCATTACTACAACATGGGCTCCAAAAAAAAGTTTCCATCACCAACACTTCTAGGTTTAACCTTAATAGAAATACTGTTCTAGACAGAAAGTGTGGTAATTTGTTATTCCCGCCCATTTCAGCTGTGGACGAGCCACATTTATTACCACCCGTTTTATTTTGGGCGCATTACGGCTTACACTTTTTGGCATCACCTTATTTAATGCTGCTTTAGTAGGTGTAAAGTAAGTTTTATTTGTTACTGGTGCCTATATTAGTTATCTATGGTATAGGACAACACACTATACAAGAACTCCTTAGGAAAGAGGATAGGGAAAACAGGAAGCAATACTGGGATTCTCTTCAAGGATACAGACAATCAAAGATATTTCTCAATATGTTTGAGAATAGGCAAATCTTTGATTGTATGGAAAAGAGCAGGAATAATCTAAGGATTTTAACCGATTTTCTAACGGGTCACTGCAAACTTAATGGCCATGTCCGGAAAATGGCCATTAGCAATGATGGTTTGTGCAGGTTCTGCAAGGTTTAGGAAGAAACACCGCTGCATCTGCTGACTGATTGTCAAGCCACTGTGTGTCACAGAGGCAGGTGCTTCGGGACACTCAACAAAACCATAGAAGAGCTTTTACCGTTGGACCCAGGAAAAGTGCTGAGCTTCTTGGAGGAGTTGAAGCTAACTGGGGTACTATAGTACAGAAGGGGGGAAAGTACAAAAGTACAATAGTTCTTAGGACGCAGTACTACAGTCACCCGCAACAAATAAATAAATATATTAGTTATGGACTGGGCACATTATCGGTATCAACTTTGAAAGTTCTAAATTTTACCTCACTCAAGTTCCTTAGAGTAAGGGATCTTCTTTAACGAGTACTTGTTAAGATTTTGGGTTGGGGCAGAAAGCTTTACGTATATATAGCCAAGAATGGAGAAGCTCCCATAAAGCTAAGATTTTGGATCTCCAATTTTAGTAGTACCCTTTCAAAAGATTATGAAGCGTTACTGATGTATCAATGAATAATCGGAACTATACAACATGGAAAGAATAAAGCTATTTTTTATATTAACCTCCCGACATTCTCTGTGCTATTAAGCAATATTAGTAGATTAAACTTGTTATTTCCATTTAGGTGGCCTTGTTGATTACTCAGTCTCAGAAAGAATGACACTTTCCTGGGGAAACGCTTCGACTATTGCATGGACTTCAAACTCAAAAACTTTGAACTTGCTTAGCAATCAAGATGAATTCTTCCAAGCCATTGGGGACATTTCAGAAGACATTAAACGAAGAGTAAAATTGAATTACGGATTGCAGGTAGACAATTTGCAAATATATTCGTTTTACTAAATTATTTTTAAAGTTTTCCTTATCTCGACTATTTTTCTTTTTATGGAGATTTGGTCTAGCTTCAATAATACAACACCTTTAAGCCGACGTTTCGTCTATATTCGTAGACATCTTCAGGGCTTCATCAATTAAATTCTGTATTGATGTAATCCTGAAGATGTCTACAAATTTAGTCGAAACGTCGGCTTAAAGGTGTTGTATTATTGAAGCTAGACCAAATCTCGATAAAAAAGAAAAATAGTGTTAAATTATTTTTATCAATTAGTGGTTTCCCTACCAACTAAGGTCCTCTTTTTCCAGTGTATGATAATATTTACGGCTTTCTTAAATCAAAAGAGATCTAATTGAACCACCCTTGAAATTGCGTTTTTTTAATTCCATGGACAAATTTATTCAATCACGAGATAAATATTACAAAGAAATTAACAACTTTTAACAGGTATCGACTAGTTCTTTTAAACATATTCTAGATGTCGGTTTGAAGTAAACATTTATGAAAATTAAGAATATATCTTTATGAGTTCACCAACCAACTTTTGGGATACCAAAGGAGTTGTCTTTTTTTACTTTATGGGTGGTCGGTCAGCATATAGTAAACAGTTTCTAGTACTTAGACATGTTGATGAACAGTAAAGCCAGTTGTGAGTGAAAAACACCACGAATCTCAAAGGAAAGATATGCTGTTGCCACACTACATGAAGGTAATCACCCTTACCTCGCCCAGCTGACCTAAGCTGAACTATTAAAAATTTGCTTAAGAGATACTCCACTCCATCATTTCTACAGTTCAGATTTGGTTGCTTTAGAGTTTTATTTGCTTAGTCCACTCAAGCAGGCATTATAGATAAAAAAGTTCAGTACTAATGAAGAAGTCAAAGAATTTGTTGAAAAATTACTCAAAAAAAAAACGAGATATTGCTGATTATTTTCTTGGAAAATAGTAAAAGTCTCATTTTATAAAGAAAGGACATAGATTTCTCTTTTTAATTATCAAATGTCGCTTTTACTATACATCCATAAATCATTTGCCATTTTTTTTTTATTTTTAAAATTCTTAACAGATAGATACCTTCATTCAAAATTAATTTCCATAGACATTTTCAAATAAATGACTCATTCGTTGTTATTTTAGAGATAAAGTTTGCAAATCCTTAACAAATAAGGACTAGGCTTGTAGAGTGGATTAAAGTTTTTATCAGTACCGTATTATTAAATTTTAATAAAATACCCAACTCCATATTATAACAATTATCCTACTGAGAAACTTTGCATTTCTTAAAACATCTGTCTTCACACTCTGTCTAATTATTTGTAGGTCGTGAAAGCCTTGAAAATAAATCTTTATTTATTATATGTAATTGTATTTCTCTTTTCAGGAAAACTTAAAAGACAACTGTGAACTAGTTTTCGAAGATGAATTAAAAAATGTTTGGAAGTTTTTAGAACATAGCAAAGATTTAAAAGATAATGGAATAATTGAACAAGTAAATACAAATTATCCCGGAATTAGGTAATTACTCAATAAAATTATAATTTCTAAAAATTATATTAATATAATACATTAAATATACATATTGAAATAATATATTAAGTACGTTACTTAATTTATAATATACTCGTTGTAAAAGTCTTTTTTTTTTTAATGATATCGTTATGGACTTCACTTTGCATATTATGAAGAGCTGAAATTTTGGTTGGGTTCTAAAATACTGTGGTAATCAGGTTCAACTGCTGTATGCATGTACAGAAATGAAAGAAAGAGAACTATATTTGAATTGATCTGCAAATTGGTGATAATATTAATGCCAGTATTAGTTCACGCGGCCAGGTGTACAATGTCATTTCTATTTTGTTGACAACATAAATAAGAAAATGTTCGCTAATTCCGACATATTGTTTGCTAGATTTTATGACAACGATGTGGTTTACTATAGTGGTTATGGCACAACAGTTTTAGTACTTATAAATTAGAAATTAAACCAGGGTTACTAATACTTCGTATGGCCTACATCCTTCACTGGGGTTCAATGACTGTACATGTCTAGCGTACTACTGAAACAGAAATTAAACCACTGTTCCAATACTTAATATGGTTTACATCCTACAGTGTATTTTTATGACTGAACATGTCCAGCATACTACTGAATTAGTACGCAGAATGAAACCACTGTGCATCGTATGGCATAGTTCTTCACTTGGGTCCTACGACTAAGCTTGTCCAGCGTACTATTGAATCAGAAGCGAAATCAGGGTTACCAATACATCATATGGCATACACCCTACACTAGAGCTCTATGACTGAACATAGATATACTACTGAATTAGTACGCAGAATGAAACCACTGTGCATCGTATGGCATAGTTCTTCACTTGGGTCCTACGACTAAGCTTGTCCAGCGTACTATTGAATCAGAAGCGAAATCAGGGTTACCAATACATCATATGGCATACACCCTACGCTAGAGCTCTATGACTGAACTTAGATATACTACTGAATTAGAAGCTAAGCCACAATACTTCTTATGATATAAGCTACACTGGGGTTCTATGAGTGAAGATGTCTAGCGTACAACTGAATTAGAAACTAAGCCACAATACTTCGTATGATATAAGCTACACTGGGGTTCTATGAGTGAAGATGTCTAGCGTACAACTGAATTAGAAACTAAGCCACAATACTTCGTATGATATAAGCTACACTGGGGTTCTATGAGTGAAGATGTCTAGCGTACAACTAAATTAGAAACTAAGCCACAATACTTCTTATGATATAAGCTACACTGGGGTTCTATGAGTGAAGATGTCTAGCGTACAACTAAATTAGAAACTAAGCCACAATACTTCTTATGATATAAGCTACACTGGGGTTCTATGAGTGAAGATGTCTACGTACAACTGAATTAGAAACTAAGCCACAATACTTCTTATGATATAAGCTACACTGGGGTTCTATGAGTGAAGATGTCTACGTACAACTGAATTAGAAACTAAGCCACAATACTTCTTATGATATAAGCTACACTGGGGTTCTATGAGTGAAATGTCTACGTACAACTAATTAGAAACTAAGCCACAATATTCTTATGATATAAGCTACACTGGGTTCTATGAGTGAAGATGTCTACGTACAACTGAATTAGAAACTAAGCCACAATACTTCTTATGATATAAGCTACACTGGTTCTATGAGTGAAGATGTCTACGTACAACTAATTAGAAACTAAGCCACAATACTTCTTATGATATAAGCTACACTGGGGTTCTATGAGTGAAGATGTCTACGTACAATATTAGAAACTAAGCCACAAACTTTTTGATATAAGCTACACTGGGGTTCTATGAGTGAGTTGTTAGTACAACTATTAGAAACTAAGCCACAATCTTCTTATGATATAAGCTACACTGGGGTTCTATAGTGAAGTGTCTACGTACAACTAATTAGAAACTAAGCCACAATACTTCTTTGATATAAGCTACATGGGGTTTATGAGTGAAGATGTCTAGCGTACAACTGAATTAGAAACTAAGCCACAATACTTCTTATGATATAAGCTACACTGGTTCTATGAGTGAAGATGTCTAGCGTACAACTGAATTAGAAACTAAGCCACAATACTTCTTATGATATAAGCTACACTGGGGTTCTATGAGTGAAGATGTCTAGCGTACAACTGAATTAGAAACTAAGCCACAATACTTCGTATGATATAAGCTACACTGGGGTTCTATGAGTGAAGATGTCTAGCGTACAACTGAATTAGAAACTAAGCCACAATACTTCGTATGATATAAGCTACACTGGGGTTCTATGAGTGAAGATGTCTAGCGTACAACTAAATTAGAAACTAAGCCACAATACTTCTTATGATATAAGCTACACTGGGGTTCTATGAGTGAAGATGTCTAGCGTACAACTAAATTAGAAACTAAGCCACAATACTTCTTATGATATAAGCTACACTGGGGTTCTATGAGTGAAGATGTCTAGCGTACAACTGAATTAGAAACTAAGCCACAATACTTCTTATGATATAAGCTACACTGGGGTTCTATGAGTGAAGATGTCTAGCGTACAACTGAATTAGAAACTAAGCCACAATACTTCTTATGATATAAGCTACACTGGGGTTCTATGAGTGAAGATGTCTAGCGTACAACTGAATTAGAAACTAAGCCACAATACTTCTTATGATATAAGCTACACTGGGGTTCTATGAGTGAAGATGTCTATCGTACAACTGAATTAGAAACTAAGCCACAATACTTCTTATGATATAAGCTACACTGGGGTTCTATGAGTGAAGATGTCTATCGTACAACTAAATTAGAAACTAAGCCACAATACTTCTTATGATATAAGCTACACTGGTTCTATGAGTGAAGATGTCTATCGTACAACTAAATTAGAAACTAAGCCACAATACTTCTTATGATATAAGCTACACTGGGGTTCTATGAGTGAAGATGTCTATCGTACAACTAAATTAGAAACTAAGCCACAATACTTCTTATGATATAAGCTACACTGGGGTTCTATGAGTGAAGTGTCTATCGTACAACTGAATTAGAAACTAAGCCACAATACTTCTTGTGATATAAGCTACACTGGGGTTCTATGAGTGAAGATGTCTAGCGTACAACTGAATTAGAAACTAAGCCACAATACTTCGTATGATATAAGCTACACTGGGGTTCTATGAGTGAAGATGTCTAGCGTACAACTGAATTAGAAACTAAGCCACAATACTTCTTATGATATAAGCTACACTGGGGTTCTATGAGTGAAGATGTCTATCGTACAACTGAATTAGAAACTAAGCCACAATACTTCTTATGATATAAGCTACACTGGGGTTCTATGAGTGAAGATGTCTAGCGTACAACTGAATTAGAAACTGGACAGGAGTTAGAAATGCTCACTGCAGGCACTTGAGACTATGATTATACAATTCTATGTGATCACTGCTTTATTTCATTTATTCCTTCTCATATCTCTTCCCTTTTTTTAGATCGATTCTTGGAATGGATTCAACTGATAACACAACAGTACATATGAATTCTGAAGTTCAATTTAAAAATTGGATTGGCCTTTCTCACGTAGCGCCCTCTAAAATCTATTGGTATTCAATTGAAATATATTTAACTTATTTTATCTATCTTATATATATCTTATCTATCTTATTTTTTCAGGAGTGACATTAGATTGAAATGCTTATCATTGTGCAAATGGAAATTCATGTTTGATTCTCATTTGTTTAATCAAGTCATTGATGACTTGATTAAGGAAGGTGAGTTTTAATATTTATTTTCTTCTAAAATGTATATATGTATAAACAGAATTTTTAAAGATTAAAAAATGAAAATCTCCATGTGTACAGTATTTATTTTCTTTTTTTCGATGAATGGATATATTAGGATGCGTTATTGTCGATTTAAATTGTAGTTCAATAATGGTTAGTATACAAAACCATATATGGGATGAAAAGAAAATTGTCTTAATTACAGCAGAATATGTCTGTGTACAAAAGTTGTTACAAACTAATTCAAAGTCTTTCCCTTCTTATTTATGGTAGGAGATGTGAATCCTTTTTTTTTATTTATACGAATTAGGGCATCACTAATTTACATTTCACTATGAATTTGTGGCAGTGACACTCAGAAAGGACTTCTTAGTTTCACTAGGGGGGGAACAGGGTAGCCCATAATAGAAGAAGCTTGCGTGCACGCCTTTGGACTGATAGATCCCAGGTTCGATTCTCACTGTAGCATCGCTATCTTCACGCTTGAGGTGAAAAAAAATGTGAGTACATCGTCTCTTGGAGAAGATATTGATTATCTGTCCCGAGCCTGTACACTGTACGGTGTCAGGTACTCAGTAAAGATCCCTAATATAAATATGTTGGGCGAAATTTAGGAATAATAATATAGAATCAATCTCGTAATGTTGCTCGCTTATTACAAAAATGGGTGCCAAATGCTAAATGAGCCATACTTTCCGTCTCTAGATGAAATCCTAAAGGTGTGGGGATTGGAAACTGAACAAAAAAAACCCTGTTGTTTGATACCAAACGATACATTGGTATGTTGAGTAGATGACGCAGCGAAAGAGGTTTGTTATCAGGAGGCACTGTGACCATCGTAGCCACCCAGGTATGCGGCAGTGTGGCCAATGTCAAAACCACTTTGACATCGCCGAATGAACAAACTCTAGGCGGACGTTGTCTATACCTCTTTCATCAATACATACCAACTAAGTTGGTCAGATGATTGTACCAATATAACTGAACCCTAAAATTCAAACAATTGCTCTCTGAATATTTTCGTTGTATTGCAATTTGTTTGCTATTTGTAATGTAATTAATGTTGTAAAAAATAAATTATTTATTTTTTTTTTTAGAAAAGTTGACGAAAGCTGCAGCCTACTGTACATTTTCACTGAACTTCAAACGTGCTCTTCAAATATTATCAGCAGATCCCAAATACAGCACTGTAATCATGGCTTTAGCAGGTAATTAATATTTTATTTTGTTTTTATCCAAACTAAAACAGAGAACAATATTAGAAAATCTTCCACCATTGTAGTAGTTACCAATGATTCTATTGGTTTGAATTTACTTTTATTTTAGATAAGGGCACTGACATTAGATATAATGGTATTAGGTGTACCCTATTCGCCGGGTGGTTCATCTACTACCCCCCTCTACCAGTGCGTTTGATTTCCCTCTCTTATTTCTCCTGATGACGGTTCAAACCGAAAAGTAGAGACTATAAGTGTGTGCTTTTTCTCATTTTTTTTTCTTTATTTATATTGAATTTTATATACATATACATCGTTTCGTCGACAAAAACGTTGGTTTTCTTGTTTCTAGTAGGTTTCTTGTTTAACTTAATTACCTCAATATAAGGCATCTTTTTACATCATTAATGTAGAAAGATATTATTTCTTTTCCCTGGCATGATAAGTGCAGAGTAATAATTTTTCTCCTGTTGCAGGTTTCAGCAATGAGAAGAACGCCCTTTGGAAGGAATCTTGTACAAATTCGTTGAGCCATTTAGATGACCCGTACTTAAGGATGATGTTTTCATTTTTAGTTTGTGAAAATGAAAGTTATTTGTCTGTTTTTGTGAGTATTTCTAATAATTTTTTTTTTGTTTAATTAATAATACATTATGTCTGCCCTAAGAATGTATATGTAAAATAACAGCCTGGTGAGACTGTTTTTTATTTTCTTGGTGCACCAGGCCTCCACTTGATCACTTTCTGCCACTTCTAACATTGGCCTGTTTATTGAATCACCCTTCCATATAGTCAAATCATTTTTCTTGAGCTAAATTCAGTTTATATACTAGAGCCAAAATGGTTTGGTGATCTTAAAGTGTTTGCTATAGGTGTAACCGAGTTCCCGTACTTTTCTATGGACAGGAGTGTATCAATATTCCTGACTACAGCTATAAGCACCATGTTTTTTTTTGAGTATAACGCGTTATATTTTCTACCTATAAATTTTGGGTGGGGTATTATAAACGATGGTTGGGGTGATAGGCATCAGCAATAAAATGGATAGCACAAAATACGACCTGCTGTGGGGTTACAGCAGAAGAAACTGAGGAATCACATGTTTCTGCCAACTGAGACGCTCTTTGATGTGTATCTGGTGATGAATCAGACTTTGAAGAAAATTAAATAAATACTGTAAATTTTATTTCTTGTGTTCATAGTTTACTGTAACTTGTCAATAAATTTCTGTTATCATAGCCTCATGTCAAAAACGTTTGTCACTCACTATGCTTGATCTGAACTGAGAAAATGTAAAATAGAACTTTATAACGATTTTTAATCGGTAATTATGGGCGCCTGTACTCGAATAAATACATTACATCAATATTCCAGACTTCAACTAAAAGTACGAGTATTGATACTGTTAACTCTGAGTAAACTTATACTAATACTCCAGACTCCAGATATAAATATAGAAGTACTCTGAAATCCGGGTTATAAGCATTCCAAATTTCTGACTCCGATTAAACGTATATCGATCTTCCAGACTCCAGCTATAAATATATCAATATTCCTGACTCCGACTAAATGTATATCGATACTCCTGACTCCAGCTGTATGTATGTCAATATACCTGCCTCTGATATGTAAAGAAATAACGTAGGTCTGGAAATAACGTAGATAAGAATAACGTAAAGAAATAACGTTGGTAAGAAATTCTCCCTGGTCGTTAGAATATTGAAGCATTGGCAGTAAAAGATCAAGTATTATGTTCTCATGAGATTATCATACTGTTTTAATATCATTAAATTGTTAAATTACACCTTTTTAAAAATTTTTACATTTTAAATTATTTTAGTTAAAATTATTTGTTGTTTTAATTATTTTTTATTTTTGAAATTTGTTTTATCTGTATAATGGATCGTTTCACTCGTAGATGTTGTCTACAAATAAATTCTTTCATAAAAATTGCTTTCGCTTAATTAGTTTTTTCTTGTAAGTATAGGAGGTAAACGTTTAGTAATCGTTTACTGGAGGTCTAGAGATGATAAAATAGTTCTCAAGGGATCAAAGATTATAAGATACTTCTCAGGGGGTCCACAGATAACATGATAGTTTTCAGGAGGTCTACAAACACACAAAGATTGAGAAACCCTTCTATAAAAAGTTATTATTTCATCCATTTCTTTTATATCTGCAATAACTAAGCTTAGAATACATTATCTTCATTAATGTGTTTAACTTATTGTTTCTTTTTCAGGCAGAAAAGAATGTAGACATAAATGACCGAGTTGGTTTCGCCTTAACTTTCCTACCAGATGATCTCCTTTTCAGTTATATAGAACAGTTGACTGACTCCCTTGTCAAAGCTGGAGATCTCGCAGCCCTTCTGCTTACAGGTGTCACATTTTTTTTTTTTTAACTCATATATTGGGACCACCCCTACCCATATAATTACAAAACAGATGATTTAAAGGTATTACTGATTGTAGTTTCTTTGATTATTTTACCGACCTGACTTTCAATTTCAATTAAATTTGGTTGTGAGTGGCCGGTTAAACTGAGTTTAAAAACCCCGAATTATGGATTTTTTTGTTATGAAAATAAACGTTTATAAACGTTTTTCCTTTTGTTCGTCTTCCTTGTCAGTTTTTTGACTTTGATATTCTAATTGTGGCAATTGAAACATGATCTACTCACCGTTTTCTCTCCTTATAGTAATGTTGTTATACACTTTATACAGTTACTTCTTAATGTAAATTTCCGTTTCTGTCTCCTTACTTCAGCCGGGTATATTTCTGGCCTTTCATATTTCAATTTTTATTTTCTTATCTGATAAGTTGATTCAAGTTTTGATATCTATTTTAGAAGAACATAAAGTATAGCACAAGGTATTTGCTATACTTTATCATAGTCTAGCAAACTATACTATGTTTTGTTTACATAGATTACATAGTATAGCAAACATAGATTCTATGTTTTATCATAGAACTTGGTTTATGTAGAATTTTTTTCTGTAGTTTTCAACGGTTATTTGAATTGGTTTTTTTTTCTACAGGCATGACTGTGGATGCAATTCCATTGTTTCAACAATACATAGATACAACGAGTGACGTCCAAACACCCACTCTACTCTGTACAAGGGCTTTACCTAAAGAGCTGTTGGACCATGAAAGAGTTTCCTACTGGATCGCTTGGTAAGAAAGCTACAATATTTTTAATGATATGTATTAAACAAAAGCCCTTGTTTAATGTCATGACTATTGTGTAAAAACTTCCCAACTTGTCCATCGCCAAGACCAACTTTTAAATTGAATAGTAGTTGACAATTGTCATCATTAGTAGAAATATGGACTGTGATGCTCATGGTACAGCGTTTTTAGTTGTTTGCATACTTTAAATAAATGAGAAGTTTTCTTACCACATTTCTCTCGAAAGTAAGTAAATATTGTAAATAATGTAATCCAATTTTAAAAAAAAATTATTTTCGAAACCAAATTAGCTGTCTGTCCTTCAGATTCATGAAAGAACAAACAGTTGGAACCTCTGACTCTTGAGGAAGTAAACTACAGTTGACCATGTGAGAAAAACTTGGTCTCGCTAACTTGAATTCCTGCGTTAGATAAAGTTTCCCTTTGCAACTTAGTTAACGTCAATGCCAAATAGACTCTGAAAGGACTTTGCAATCACTTCAACGGAAACAAACAGTGGCTCGGAATCAATGGTACGCGTGGTATACATACAGACTCCCAAATACCACACCCAGTGATAATGTCCACCTCTATGGCATATCTTTGCAGAGCACGAACTCAGAGTCGTGTCCCGTTGCACAGTTTTAAGTTTTAAGTTTTTACTCATAAGCAGGCAGTCCAGGAGAAATAAATTCAGAGTCAAGAAATTCAGTTAGATAATGAACTGCTTCCCCATCACTAATCACTCTCTTTACTGACTTGTAAGTTCTTTCCTCGGTATGATATAGCGTAAGAACTTGTTTGTTGATTTTTCCTGCCTGTTCATATTAAGGACTGAGAATTGCTCGTTCACAAAACTATTTATTCTTAATAGATAGTACATCCTCAACTCTGGGAAACAACTTTTCAATGATGTCAAATACGCAATCAACTAACTAAATCAACTAACAATACCTACTTGCCACACCTGTGTATTTTCAAAACAAACTTGTCTGTGAAGTTAGGAAAATACAGCTTAAAGCCCCATAACTTCGCTTCCGTACAGAATTATCAATCTATTTAGAGCCTATATTTTAAGTTAGGCATACACAAATCTAGTGTCAAAGTTTCAGCTCGCTATGTCTCATGGTGGCTGAGTTTACTTGTGACAAACATTTTTCCTTTAAACGTCCATAACTTCACATCTATGTTGAATTTCCAATCAATTCGGAGACTATATTTTAAGTTAGACATACACAAATCTGCTGTAAAAGTTCCAGCTTGATATGTCTTATGGTGGCTAAGTTTACTTGTAACAAAATTTTGGGGACAAACCGACAAAAATTTTTCTAAGGGCGGTTTCAGTTTCTCCAATCTATGAAACGTAAAGAAAACTTGAAATGAGTCAGTTCTAAGCAATTTACAGACAAAATCATTATTTTATTTATATAGATATGACATATACAGTAATGAAGGTATTGCGTTCTGTTCCAAATTTTGAAACTTGAGTTTTTAACGGATATAACGTATATCTTGATAAAATAGGTCCAATAAAGGGGTCAGGCTAGCTCAGTGGTTACGTGCTCGCCTCTGAACTGATAGGACCGGGGTTCGATCCCCACCTGGCCCTCGATTTATTCACGCGGGAGGTGAATAAATCTGAGCACGTTGTCCCTCGGAGAAGGACGTTAAACTGTCGGTCCCGAGCCTGTACGATGTCAGGTACTCGTTAAAGATCGCTACTCTAAATGCACTTGAGTCAGGCAAAATTTAGGACTCCCACTGTAGAATCAATCTTCATTGTGTGGTATCACAAAGGGCCAATGCTTGGCCTACGTGTGTTCCCTTGTGGGACTTCCACTGCAACCTAACCTAGGTCCAATAAATAGTCTACTAAAACAGGTTTTCCAAATTTATATGTGTTTGTGTATGTTCATGTATGAATATGTACACACATATTCATGTATGTACATACAGTAGTCAGGGGTTTTTGACTCTGACGAAGACCGCTTGTTACGGTTGAAAGATCTTAGTCTTGTTTTCCCATTTTCTTATTGTGGTTTGATCATTGTATGAATATATGTGAGTCTAAGAGAGAGAGAGAGAGAGTGAGGGAGTGGGGGGAGGGAGACAGGTTTGCGTTTGTGTAAGTGTTTGATTAAAAATTTCTTTTCTGATTGTTTTAGTTGGCATTTAATATGTATAGATTGCAATGTGCGGATAAATTGTCCTCCAAGGTCAAAAATTTAGAAAACCACCATGGAATAGGGATAAACGAACTTTTAAAGAGCTCTGATTAAATTGATGTAGGCAGATATTAAACAAATGACAAAAAAATATAGATAAATATTAAATTTGATCCGAAGTAGTTAAACTAATAGAAAGAAATATATTTGTTTGTTTGTTTCTGTTTTTAGTAAATAAGAAGGTGGCAAAGATCTTGCCGTATATCTTCTTACCAGCAACACTTAAAAATTCAAGAAATCTTTCTCTTGGAAAAAAATTAAATAGTTTGTGATAATCTTCATAATCAGAAATGTTAACTGCAACTGCGGTTCTCTCAGTAAAAGCGTTCTCAGTGAATTATTTTGCATCTGGCAAAATAAACTATTGGTTTTTGTCACATTACTGTTAGGAAATTAATTGTAAAAAAAAAATTATTTTTGAGATTTTGATGAATTACACATTTTGAAGTCCTCTGAATGTATTTTTCATATATATAATTGTTTGATTGTGTGTGAGTGGTTGTATTATCCAACAGATTTGTAAACACGCTACAAGTTGCACCGTTTTACAAACCTTAATGCAATTACACTTTTAATATAGTTTTTGGCATTTCATTATAATATACTAATTAGAATATCTTGTATTAAAACGTACTTCCTTTAAGAAAAAGAAAGATAGTTCGCTTTTATATCTTTGCTTCTGTGTTATGTTTTGTTTGATTAAAACTTGTTTTTCTATTTGTTTCAATTGGTATTTAATATGTATAGAGTGCAATCTGTCCTTAGAGTCAGAAATATAGAAAAATATCCTGAAATAGAGTTAAACGAACTTTTAATGTGCTCCGATTAAGTTGATACAGATATTAAACAAAAGTCAATAACATATAGATAATAAATACTCGTATTAAATTTCATCCGAAGTAGTTAAATTAACAGAAAGATATCTATTTTTTTCTCAAAGATGTGACTTCTAAATATAGATTGTAATTAAAGAAAAAAATATTTTCCTGAAATTACTGCTTCTTATAGCGGGAATTATAAGTATTGATAGTTATATGAAAATACACGTGTTATATCAACTTGTGAAAATACACGTGTTATATCAACTTGTGAAAATACACGTGTTATATCAACTTGTGAAAATACACGTGTTATATCAACTTGTGAAAATACACGTGTTATATCGACTTGTGAAAATACACGTGTTATATCGACTTGTGAAAATACATGTGTTATATCAACTTGTGAAAATACACGTGTTATATCGACTTGTGAAAATACACGTGTTATATCAACTTGTGAAAATACACGTGTTATATCGACTTTATATCAACTTGTGGCAATACAGGTGTCCTATCGACTTGTTGCAATACACTATTATATCGACAACGGGGGTTGTTGAATCCTGTTAGGAATGAACTACCCTTATCATCCTTAGGATAAGGGTAGTTGATTGGTTCCTATCTGCTTAAAAGTAGTTTATGAACCAGAAATATTTTAAGCAACCTAAATGACAATGTTTTTGTTTTCCAGTTACCGAGAACTATTGGACATGTGGATGATGTGGTGCGAGCGTGCAGAGTTCGACATTTACTTGAACTCGAGAATGGGAGGTCGACCAGACCATCAACAGGTTTTTGTCAGTTGTAACTTTTGTGGCAAGTCAACCTCAGCTACATCGCCTCTTGGCACAAGGAATAAAACCCAGTATTCCAGATATTCTCAGTCAAACCAAATGAAGGTATATTTAATATATTTTAAGCCATATAATAATTTTTTGAAAATATCTTAACTTGAATGGGATTTTATTGTATTATTTACCAAAAAACCCAACCATGTGTCTTTGTACGGCTTTTTTTAACTACTATAGAGATCTAACGCTTTTCGGGTTATACATTGAGCGAAAGTGTGGTTCAGTTTGAATCAGAAACATTTAACCATGGGTGAGCCACAATACCGAGATACATGAGTCGTTGTACGGTAGTCGCTTTTCGGGTGATACATTGATTGAAAGTGTGATTCAATTTGAATCAGAAACATTTAACCATCGCTGAGCCACAATACCGAGATACATAAGTCGTTGTACGGTATTCGCTTTTCGGGTGATACATTGATTGAAAGTGTGATTCAATTTGAATCAGAAACATTTAACCATCGCTGAGCCACAATACCGAGATACATGAGTCGTTGTACGGTATTCGCTTTTCGGGTGATACATTGAGCGAAAGTGTGGTTCAGTTTGAATCAGAAACATTTAACCATGGGTGAGCCACAATACCGAGATACATGAGTCGTTGTACGGTATTCGCTTTTCGGGTGATACATTGAGCGAAAGTGTGGTTCAGTTTGAATCAGAAACATTTAACCATGGTGAGCCACAATACCGAGATACATGAGTCGTTGTACGGTATTCGCTTTTCGGGTGATACATTGAGCGAAAGTGTGGTTCAGTTTGAATCAGAAACATTTAACCATCGCTGAGCCACAATACCGAGATACATGAGTCGTTGTACGGTATTCGCTTTTCGGGTGATACATTGAGCGAAAGTGTGGTTCAGTTTGAATCAGAAACATTTAACCATGGGTGAGCCACAATACCGAGATACATGAGTCGTTGTACGGTATTCGCTTTTCGGGTGATACATTGAGCGAAAGTGTGGTTCAGTTTGAATCAGAAACATTTAACCATCGCTGAGCCACAATACCGAGATACATGAGTCGTTGTACGGTATTCGCTTTTCGGGTTATACATTGAGCGAAAGTGTGGTTCAGTTTGAATCAGAAACATTTAACCATCGCTGAGCCACAATACCGAGATACATGAGTCGTTGTACGGTATTCGCTTTTCGGGTTATACATTGAGCGAAAGTGTGGTTCAGTTTGAATCAGAAACATTTAACCATCGCTGAGCCACAATACCGAGATACATGAGTCGTTGTACGGTATTCGCTTTTCGGGTGATACATTGAGCGAAAGTGTGGTTCAGTTTGAATCAGAAACATTTAACCATCGCTGAGCCACAATACCGAGATACATGAGTCGTTGTACGGTATTCGCTTTTCGGGTTATACATTGAGCGAAAGTGTGGTTCAGTTTGAATCAGAAACATTTAACCATCGCTGAGCCACAATACCGAGATACATGAGTCGTTGTACGGTATTCGCTTTTCGGGTATACATTGAGCGAAAGTGTGGTTCAGTTTGAATCAGAAACATTTAACCATCGCTGAGCCACAATACCGAGATACATGAGTCGTTGTACGGTATTCGCTTTTCGGGTTATACATTGAGCGAAAGTGTGGTTCAGTTTGAATCAGAAACATTTAACCATCGCTGAGCCACAATACCGAGATACATGAGTCGTTGTACGGTATTCGCTTTTCGGGTTATACATTGAGCGAAAGTGTGGTTCAGTTTGAATCAGAAACATTTAACCATCGCTGAGCCACAATACCGAGATACATGAGTCGTTGTACGGTATTCGCTTTTCGGGTTATACATTGAGCGAAAGTGTGGTTCAGTTTGAATCAGAAACATTTAACCATCGCTGAGCCACAATACCGAGATACATGAGTCGTTGTACGGTATTCGCTTTTCGGGTTATACATTGAGCGAAAGTGTGGTTCAGTTTGAATCAGAAACATTTAACCATCGCTGAGCCACAATACCGAGATACATGAGTCGTTGTACGGTATTCGCTTTTCGGGTTATACATTGAGCGAAAGTGTGGTTCAGTTTGAATCAGAAACATTTAACCATGGATGAGCCACAATACCGAGATACATGAGTCGTTGTACGGTATTCGCTTTTCGGGTGATACATTGAGCGAAAGTGTGGTTCAGTTTGAATCAGAAACATTTAACAATGGGTGAGCCACAATACCGAGATACATGAGTCGTTGTACGGTATTCGCTTTTCGGGTGATACATTGAGCGAAAGTGTGACTCATTTTTGATTCAGCAACATATAAACGATGGATGTGCCATATTACCGAGGGTTCAGCGGCTTAGTTTGTCATTAGGTTATATTAAGTTGCAGTGGCAGTTCCAAAAGGGAACACACATAGACCGAACACTGGTCCTTTGTGATACCACACAATGTAAATTGATATACATACTTTGGGAGACCTAAATTTTGCTTAACTCAAGTGTATTTAGAGTAGGGATCCTTAACGAGGACTTGACATCGTAGAGGCTCGGGACCGAGGGCTTAACGTCCTCCTCTAGGGACAACGTGCTCAGATCACCTCCAACGTGAATAAGAAGAGGGCCAGAGTGGGTATTGAAGCCCAGACCTACCAGTCCAGAGGCAAGCACGTCACCACTGGGCTAACCTGGCCCCTTATTTTGTCATTGTACGGTATTTTTGTCAATCTTATAGGACTTTAACGCTTTTCGGGCTATACACCAGATGAAAGAGTGGTTCATTTTTGGTTCATCAAGATTTAAACCAAAGGAAGCCACATTACTGAAGACCCCATCGCATTATGGTGCCATTCATCCAGGTACTTATCATGCCCAATGTTCCTTAATTTCAACCGTCTAATGAGAACCGTGCATTCAATGCAAGTTCAAAACACTATTTAAGCGAGGGAACAGCCTTAGGCTGCAATCCCCTACGTTGTGTGTGTGTGTGTTCCTTCGGTTTCCTAAAAATTATATTTTAACCAATTCTAATATCCATTCAATTAACGAACGTAGTTCATATGATTATTTATTTCGTTCAGTTTACAAAGATGTTATTATTGATCTTATGTAATAATAATTATTTCTATCTAGGCTTACAAAAAAAAAATTGGTTCTCTAAGACCAAATGAAATGTGTGGTCAGTTTTCTGGTTTAAAGAAAACTTTCAAATCTGACCCCTGGCATCAGATAAGATGTTTTTATATATATTTTTATATAATTTAGTACATATATAATCACTATTATTATATCATTTTAAAGCATTTGTTTTCAAAAGGTTTCAAACATTTGAAAAATCATACCTAACAGAAATATAAGTCTCGAAAGACCATAATAAAGTTCATTAAGGAACTTAAAATTAACACTGTTTCATAGAAAGCAGAATAAGACAGACATGACTGCAAGAAAACAGTGAGTTAGAATTTGATCTAACTAAAAGGCTTTTTTTTTAGTTTAAAAATAATAATAATAATAATGGTAACGCAAACAACCAAGAATAAACGGATTCGAACTCACGACTCCACTACCGACGCAAGTGTACGTCCTATGCCCCTGAGTCTCCTGCTCTTGATATTTAGCATTGCTATCGTATTAAAACTAATTCCTGTTCAGCTTATTAATGTTATATCGAGACTTTGAATTGGATTGAAGAATAGCAACTAGTTTCAAGATTGATATGGGCATTAATTGCTAAAAAGCAATGCTTTTCTAGGTTACAACAAAGGTATAGTCAAAATTGCCAGTTACGTGTCACTGTTGTATAAAAGTAGAGAAGTTTATTTTTAGTTCTGTAGAAAACATGCATGTTAAATCTCCAATCGATTTTTCAGGTGAATTGTTGTGCCAACTGCCGTAAACCACAACCCCGCTGTGCCATCTGCCTCGCCTACCTAGGTACTGGTTCAGTTTTCCAACCAGCCTCTCCTCCTCTGACCCACTATCATTCTCTCGCCAACCCCTTCTCATCGTGGTACACCTGGTGTCAAACATGTCGCCATGGAGGGCATGTTTCTCATATTACAGCTTGGTTCAGGTAAACAGGCTTTTTTTTACATCTATATCAATATTAGGTAGGGTTTGTCGGTTGGTTTTTAAAAACCGGTTTTTTGGAGAAAATTGGGGTTGTCATTTTAGCACAGAGGCAACGTTCTCGGCTTTGGACTGGCAGGTACGGAGTTCTATACCCACTCTGGATCTTCATTGTGTAGTATCACAAAAGGCAACTGTTTGGCTATGCCACCCTTCAACTGCATACCACGCTCTTAATGTTCCTTAACTTTGATTGTCGTAGTTTTCATTTTGCCCAACGTCCACACTTTTAACCTTTTACTCCTTTTTTGCTCTTCACGAACTGAAATTGTGCCTCATTTTATGACTCAGCACACATTAATTGTAAGCGAGCTGTATTATTTCCAGGTGCGCTAACGACAGTGGTGTACCAACCAGTTTTGCCACCTGGGGCGGTCGTAAGATTTGCCCCTCCCAAACAGATTATTAACAGGTTAATAATCTGTTAACCTGTTAAAATTCATGAAAATTTTCAACATATTTAGTTTCATGGAATTACAATCAAGGATCTAATTTTACACTGCAGATATTGGTCCCAAACTTTCATCTTATTAAAATACTCGTATAAATATGCAGTATTGGGGAAAGTATTATGTCTCTACAAAAAAAGTTTATTGTAAAAAAAACTAATAACGCGTTTCGAAAACTTGATGTTCTTCAGGTTACATCTGGCTAACGGCAACCCCTTGCTACGCCACTGGCTAAAGGCTCATGTTCCACCCATCCAAGAACTAAAAAAGACCTAAACGAACTCAATATTGCTTAACTTGAGTGATCTAGTGGTATATTAAATATGACTGTGACCAGTATGAGTTGTAAATTATAATATTTTAATATTTCTTCTTTTTTTCTTTCAGAGAAAACACAGAATGTCCAGTTTCAGCGTGCACTTGCAAATGTTTATCCCTTGATGCCATCAGTGCTGTCTCATCGCTCAGTTGTTTCCCTATAGGATAACAGAACCTCCATTATAGTAGATCTAGTTCAATCCAGTTTCAGCGTGCACCTGCCAATGATTATCCCTTGATGTCATCAGTGCTGTCTCATCGCTCAGTTGTTTCCCTATAGGATAACAGAACCTCCATTATAGCAGATCTAGTTCAATCCAGTTTCAGTGTGCACCTGCCAATGATTATCCCTTGATGTCATCAGTGCTGCCTCATCGCTCAGTTGTTTCCCTATAGGATAACAGAACCTCCATTATAGCAGATCTAGTTCAATCCAGTTTCAGCGTGTACTTGCAAATGTTGATCCCTTGATGTCATCAGTGCTGTCTCATCGCTCAGTTGTTTCCCTATAGGATAACAGAACCTCCATTATAGCAGATCTAGTTCAATCCAGTTTCAGCGTGTACTTGCAAATGTTTATCCCTTGATGCCATCAGTGCTGTCTCATCGCTCAGTTGTTTCGCTATAGGATAACAGAACCTCCATTATAGCAGATCTAGTTCAATCCAGTTTCAGCGTGTACTTGCAAATGTTTATCCCTTGATGCCATCAGTGCTGTCTCATCGCTCAGTTGTTTCCCTATAGGATAACAGAACCTCCATTACAGCAGATCTAGTTCAATCCAGTTTCAGCGTGTACTTGCAAATGTTTATCCCTTGATGTCATCAGTGCTGTCTCATCGCTCAGTTGTTTCCCTATAGGATAACAGAACCTCCATTACAGCAGATCTAGTTCAATCCAGTTTCAGCGTGTACTTGCAAATGTTTATCCCTTGATGTCATCAGTGCTGTCTCATCGCTCAGTTGTTTCCCTATAGGATAACAGAACCTCCATTACAGCAGATCTAGTTCAATCCAGTTTCAGCGTGTACTTGCAAATGTTTATCCCTTGATGTCATCAGTGCTGTCTCATCGCTCAGTTGTTTCCCTATAGGATAACAGAACCTCCATTACAGCAGATCTAGTTCAATCCAGTTTCAGCGTGTACTTGCAAATGTTTATCCCTTGATGTCATCAGTGCTGTCTCATCGCTCAGTTGTTTCCCTATAGGATAACAGAACCTCCATTACAGCAGATCTAGTTCAATCCAGTTTCAGCGTGTACTTGCAAATGTTTATCCCTTGATGTCATCAGTGCTGTCTCATCGCTCAGTTGTTTCCCTATAGGATAACAGAACCTCCATTACAGCAGATCTAGTTCAATCCAGTTTCAGCGTGTACTTGCAAATGTTTATCCCTTGATGTCATCAGTGCTGTCTCATCGCTCAGTTGTTTCCCTATAGGATAACAGAACCTCCATTACAGCAGATCTAGTTCAATCCAGTTTCAGCGTGTACTTGCAAATGTTTATCCCTTGATGTCATCAGTGCTGTCTCATCGCTCAGTTGTTTCCCTATAGGATAACAGAACCTCCATTACAGCAGATCTAGTTCAATCCAGTTTCAGCGTGTACTTGCAAATGTTTATCCCTTGATGTCATCAGTGCTGTCTCATCGCTCAGTTGTTTCCCTATAGGATAACAGAACCTCCATTACAGCAGATCTAGTTCAATCCAGTTTCAGCGTGTACTTGCAAATGTTTATCCCTTGATGCCATCAGTGCTGTCTCATCGCTCAGTTGTTTCCCTATAGGATAACAGAACCTCCATTACAGCAGATCTAGTTCAATCCAGTTTCAGCGTGCACCTGCCAATGATTATCCCTTGATGTCATCAGTGCTGTCTCATGGCTCAGCTCTTTCCCTATAGGATAGCAAAACCTCCATAATTGCAGATATAGTTCAATCTAGTTGATTTCAGCCTGCATTAAATTACACTTTAACTGGAATCATACCTCCGCATCACTACGAGTACTACTCATGTATTTGTCCCTTGAAGCCATCAGTGCTGTCTCATCGCTCAGGAACACCTCCGTTATAACATTCATTGGAGAATGTTTTACCTTGTTTTTATTAGTCAATGAATTATAGAACTTCAGTTTATTTTTAATGAATATTGTTTATAATTAAAAAAGCAATCTATTGTTATTTATGGATCTATTATAAACGATTCTTTATAGTTAAATCGTTCCTTGAAGCTAAAGTAGGGAACGATCGAGCTGTTTGGAACCATTTTTTTGAATCAGTGGTCTCTTAACCACTAAGCCGAGAATGAGTCTCCAGCTCATTGTACCATTCCGTAACAGGCCGCATACGAAACTAAAACAAGACGTGATATCGCTTTATTAATTATCGGAGGCTGAAGTATGGTTATCTGACCTGTTTCATTTACTGTATACCTTTTTTAATATACAAATTAAACCTTAATGAACCTTAAATGAAACTTGATAATTCTCTAGTGGATTGTGTTTTTATTGCTCAGCTATGCAAGAACAGCCAAATCAAAACAGGATTTCTTTGAATTTTTATCAGTAAAGCGGTTTTTTTTATTTGGTTTTCATAATAGTCATATCAACTTATTTCATCATGTTTATCCATCACCATTTACAGGCTTGGTCGTAATATTTTGTATGAAAACAATCTTGCAGTACCAATGGTTGGGGAGACCACTGATATCTGTTGATTCAAGTCCTTGTCTTTTTTTTACGTATGCCGTATTTGGAATTTTAAATTTAGCAAACTGGTGCTTTATATATTTATTAAGCAAGCTGTAAACAAGCATCTTTTAACAGATATTTTTAAAAACAAATATATATTTTTTTATACTTAAAAATATACTTTTTTCTAAAACGTATTTTTTTTCATTCACCTACGAACTAATCATCCAGCCTTTTACAGAAGTGCAATCGATGACTGGATGAAAAAGAAAGCAGATAATGTAGCTAGAACCAGGTGGGTCTAGTTAGTTTAGAAAGCTCATTCCAGCTGAACTTAGATTGGAAAGGAAATAAATACTGTATTTTCCAAGGAAGGATTTTAAAATATATGAAGAATACAGGGCTGTGCAGTCGGACCTCTTAGGGTCGACTCCGACTACTCTATTTTTCAACAGAAGACTCCAGCTCTTCTTTTTATAATTCAAAACAGATGACAGGTGGATAATAATAACTAATACTTTGTAATAATAATGACAATAATATTTAGCAATTTATAAAAAAAAACAAATCGTGAAATTTCAATTAACGCAAGGAACATTAAAACTACCGTCTTTTTCCGAAAGTAAGACATCCCCCGAAAAAATATCCTAGCATGATTTTCGGGACGTTTTTGATTATAAGCTTCCCCTGAAAATAGGCCCTAGTTAAGATAATGTGAAAAATATAAATCGTTAAAAAATTGCTGTTGAATGTAGTAGGTATCTCTAGCTGCCGTAATATTTCAGAGAATTCTTTGGAAAAGAAATATTCCAAGAAATTTCTTGTTTACCTTTAAAGTTCGTTTCAAGGAGGCTACTTAGACAAGAAGTATTACTTTAACCACAGCTATATTGCAAGATATGACAGATTCAAACAAATGATTACAGGAAATAGATCTGGAGAAAAATCAGGACGGAATTCAAAATTTTGATAATTTATGACGATGTTCCAGAAGATGACATGGCTGTAATCGAATAAATTTAAATTTCTGTATAAAAATAAATATTAAAAATATGTAAATCTACTTAATGCACTTGAAGCCCTCCTCCGATAATAAGCCTTAGCACGGATTTTGACCTAAAAATAAAGTAAGACAGTGTGTTATTTTCGGAAAAAGACAGTATAATAACTGAATATTCAGCCAGAACTAATGGTTCAACTGCTACACTTCCAGGTTTGTTTACATTTATTTACATTGACTTGGAAATGTTTTAACTGAATAGACTGAAATTGCTGTTTAGGGGTTTAATGAAATAATTGAATGACTTAATAAGAAATGTAAGAAGAACCTAGGGTGTGAGAGATACTTGTCTAGAATCAGTTATAAAGTTCATTAAAAAACTTGAAATCTGAAATTGAATTTGGAAACAACTATGGAATGCGCAATACGAGACATATAGTCACTGTTGTTCAAGAGTCCGATGAGATTCAATTAATAAGTTCAATAATAATAATAATGAGAATAAAATGGCAGATTGATCAATGATTTCAAATTATTTATAACAGATAAAATGATTGTCACATTTGACAAATCATATCATTATTGATTAATAAAAAAAAGTAATATATAGAACAATTCTCAGGTCAGTGATATTGTACGCATCGGAAACGTGGGTGATGACCAGAAGGGATGAAGACTTACTTAACGCATGGGAGAGAAAGATGCATCGAAGGATATATGGACCTGTCTGCAAAAATAATGAACGAAGGATTCGAACTAACCAGGAAATTTATAGTTTTTATAAAGAAGCAAACCTGGTTCCAGAAATTAAGCGAGGACGATTAAGATGGTTAGAGCATGTGGAGAGAATGATGTCGGTAAGGTACATCGACTCAAGCCTGAGGGAAGAAGACTGTGAGGCCGACCACGGAAAAGATGGCTGGACGACGTTGAGGAGGATTTGCGGAGTCTCAATGTGAGGCAGAGGAGTAGGAAGGCACAAGACAAGGACGAATGGAGGATCGTTAAGGATGCCCGAGCTCTTCAAGGTCTCTAGAGCACGGAGTAGCAGTAGTAGTATCATTATTGATTATCTATGATTTGGATATCAATCTTCACGATGGCAATATTAAAATAAAACCAACAATCGGTTGGCATAGACTGTTATATTATGTTTACTTAAAGTAAAGTTGAGTGAAGGTCACTCCAGAATTTTTAGTTCGTATTTGCATTTTTTTTTAATGTATGATGAGAATGTTGTTCTTGAAATATGTACTTATATTCAATCGAATTTGATGCTACTTGTGTCATGGTCAATTTCGAAATTCTTTCAGAAATTATGATTGGTTGAATGATTTCTCCTAAATAGATATAACTGAAATATTAGCTAAATTACTAGAAAAAGATAAACTAGTTTTGTTGCAACAAAAAAATGTTAAGCGATAATAAGTGTAATAAAAAGTTTTTATATTACAATTGAATATGGTGGAATTGCACATTTGAAATTCAACTAATAAGTAAGAATATTTGTCTATTAATTTTGAGAAATATACATTATAAGAATTCTCTTAGAAGAATTTATAACAAAATTTCTAAGACAAAAAAAATATTAAAATTGGTTGGAAATCCACTTGTTTGGTTTCTTTTGTAGAAGCACCCATCAGAGTTGCAAGTAGAACTTCTTTGTCTTAAAAGTTGAGAACCTTTGAACACTTTACATAGAGAAATATACCTTAGTTCAATTTTGGAAAGAACTTCATTCTACAAATTAAGTTAATGAAATTGATAATTTGTTTGAGTTAACTATTCATATTAAGAATTGCATGAGTACATACTACTGTAAACAACGTTTTCATTTGAAAATTATAAAAACTGCAGAAGAAAATTGAATCAATACCATTGTACTGTTAGCTCAGTGGTTAACGAGGTCGCCTTTGAGCTGGCCGGTCCGGGGTTCGATACCCACATGGACCTCCATTTATTCACGTGGGAGGTGAATGAATCTGAGCACGTCGACCCTGGGAGAGGAAGTCAAGCTCTCGTTCCCGAGCCTGTACGATATTAGGTACTCGTTAAACATCGCTACTCTAAAAATACCACTTGAGTTAGGCAAAATTTAGGACTCCCAAAGTAGAATAAATCTTCATAGTATGGTATCACAAAGGGACCAATGTTCACCCTATGTGTGTTCCCTTGTGGGACGGCGACTGCAATATAAAGGGTTGCCTACTACTACTACCACTGGGCTGAGAATCTCAAAATAAACAAACACTAATTTATTTTGAACATAAATTTATTTTTAGTATTAACGATTAATTATTTTCTTGTACGTTGGTTATTGATGAGTTCACCATAGTTTTAATGAATAAATAAATGCCTTTAATACCTTTTTCAGACAAATAGCTATACTTTAATAGCCATTAGTATTTGATATACTTTAAATTTAAATTCCGCCCTTTATATAAAAAAGTTGGGCTACTCTGGTCACTTGCTAGCGTGACCTTGGAGACGGTGCCTAATTCAGTTCTCATCATCTGTTTTATGTATTTATTTCCTGATTAAACGCAATATGCTTATAATATATACATTATAATTAAAATAATATAAAAACCATAAATAAAATTTAAGAAAACAAAACAAAGATATAAAACTTAATGAGTACAAAAGCAGCTGCATAAAATGCAAATAGTCTACAATTTCAATTCATGACAGTAAAAATTGCAAAACTAAACCATGATTGGCAAGAAAAAATGGCTTATTAACATGAAGGGAACGAAATTTAAACGAACGAAAAATAATATTTGGTTTTGTAATGATCTTTTAAAACAGTATTACAAATAATCAATCTATAAACTGAAAAGAATTTGTATAATGCACAAATCTATCTAAAGTGGTATTATTTGCCACCGTCAGTGTTATGATGTTGAAATTGAAACAATATGGTTACAATATAGTCCTTTTTTTTAATTAAAAAAAAGAAACTTGTATTTCACTCATGAGGAAACTTGTTTCGCCTCTTCGAAACGTCGTAAATTTGTTTATCTTTGCCTGTACGATGTCAGATGCTCGTTTAAGAACGTTATTCCAAATATTAAGATATGAACAATTTTTGATTCAAAGTAGAATTTGGTAGGCAAGTTTTTTTGCTTAGCTTTTAATTTACTTACGCCAATAGAATTAAATATTTCTACTTCTATAACTTTAAACGAAGAATATTTCCAAAAGATCAAAGAGAATAAATAGAAAAAAACAACAAACACTTTTATTGTTACCATACAAAGCTTATATCTACATATATGATACTAAAAATGCTTATACAAATGTAATAAGCTATGAATGGTTTTTTGAAAAATAAACTAACAAATAGTTTAGTGAAACAAGTCAGTAACAATGAGGGCGAAACGGTTTTTCTGGATCAAAGAGTTTGGGGTCTTTGGTGTATATGGGTTCCTTAAAATAGTAAGGCATCAGAGCTGAAAATATATAGATATATTAGGTGTAGAAATATGAATAGAGGAAAAAGGATAAAAGTTTTCAGTCTGTTAGAGGTAACTGATTAACTAACAACTAAGGGCAAATCGAAGAACAAGAAGAAATAAGCATAGATATACAAGTTTATTTCGTGCTGAGAAAACATTAACGGAACTCGATTCAATATTTCGTCATCAAGAGAAGAGTTATATTGAACTGAGTCCTGTTAATTCTTTACTTGTGCTATTACTCTGACACTTAATTTATTATTATTTTGTTCAGTTCACCTTCATATTTATACAAATATAACAAGATTAAAAAAACGAAAAAAGATATACCCGTAAGGAGGTTACTAAAATCTTAAATGGAGATTTGATTATCAAAATAAATTAAACACATATAATTACCAGCGTTTTGTGCTTTTATAATTTCTTGTTCTACTTGTTCTTGCCTTTGTTTGCATAAGCCAGTAATATGTCTTCCATATATACGTCCAGTATAAGGAGATATAAACTGGGACAGTAATTTTGTATTTTTATAATCCGGTCTAATATTCATCCGGCAAAGAATGCAAACTTGCTTTTCCTGCTTGAAGGGATTTTCCATCTGAACAGGCTGAAATAATAGCAACTGCTTTAAAAACAAAACTGCATTGAATATTGAACCAATCATGTCTATGTTCATTCATTCATTCATTAGTTGTACAGTCAGTTACTGTGTTTGATTTAATTATTTTTGCACATAATTAATAAAGGAAGTTTTGCACATAAAGAAGTTCAATTAATAAAACTTACTTATTTGCAGACTTCCTTTAAAATTACCAAGAATCCACGATTACTTTCAAATAACATTCATATCACTATTCATCCCTTTTTTTAAAAATAATCACTAAACACTAAAACTAGTGTTGACTATATAGTAAGGACTACAGAATGTCGTTCTGTAGCAAAACAACTGGATAGAATAGCCAACTAGAAATACAAAAAACGCTCAAGGAAATGAAATAATAAAAAAAATGTTATACTAACTTCATCATTCTCTTCGGCAGAACTACTGCTGGAATTGATTTTAATCTCTTTAATTAATGAAATCCTTTTAGAAAACACTGAGCTAAACCTCCCTGAAAACAAGAACAATTAAGCACAATAAAATGTTATCCAAATTAACACGTGAACCAATACACTTACCGGAAATCCAAGAGAGAGCCATTTAAAAACAAATATATATATACACACAAATCCACAGTATCAGTGATCCTCAAACCTTACATGTTGCTATCATAACCTTGATAAAACAACCGTATTGTAACCTTTCCCATGGTTGCAGTATATGTCAAAAAGATATTAAAATTTGAATCTGACATCTTCATAAATTACATACTCATTACTTAATACCAATCCTTAATAATGCAAAGCTATATTTATATCATAGTTATATATCTCATAGTTGCAGCATGTGACAAAAAGATTTTAAAAAAATTATCTTACATCTTCGTAAATTGCAGATATTAAATTACCTAGATCATTCATTAATTGATATCACTGGTCACTAAATTAAGTCATTGGCCTGAAGGATAGTTTAAATTAAAAAAATGCAATTGCTTCTCCTGATCACATTACTTACTTACAAATGTTCAGGATAAAAAAAATAGATCTAAAAATAAATATACTCTGCAGTTCTTTATAAATAAATGTAAAATATTAATTAGTTTAGCAAGAAATTAAAGAACCGAAGAAAAACTACAACTGAAAATTACCGCAGGAAAACTGACAAATTGATTTAATACAGCAGAGTAAATGCATACGTTTGCATTAGGTGGTCTGGCAATATTTAGATAGCAATATTTAGACAGCATTAATATTCAGTTAGAGACATGACAAACTAACTGCTACTATTTTTGAATATCTATTACGATAATCACCATATAAATTGATCCGAACCTAAAAGAATTAGCCATAAAAGATCATTTTCCTAAGTCAAATATTTATTAGTCCATGTTAATAGACCGTACTTGTACAGTAGTAGTGGTTTGTATGATTAGATCCATTAATTGACAGAGTAGAAGCCTTTCGAGAGGTTTACACCAGGTACTAGGTAGTATTCAGTTATTCCTTATCATATTTCTTCAACCAGTCCTTTCCAATATTTTTTACCACCTTTAACTCAAACCGATAGACTTCTTAGAAATGTAGGGCTTTCTCCTGATTCATTTTCTTTCTGACTTGTATGAAAACTGATTATCATCGAAAGATCTTAGTCTTATTTCATAATGTTATTCTATAGTTTACATTTTTTTTCCAAACTTCTTTTTTGGAATGGTTTATATATTTCGCAACAAGCATGTGGAAAAATATTTTCATTAGTCCTATTATATATTAGTAACGGTGTGTACAAATTAGAATCAACCACATAGCAATCAGTGATTGGATTCACCAGGATTCAGACAGTTCGCACCCGGTGCTTAAAATATTATGAGTTCGGTGAACCGGTTGTTAAAATTACGTAAACCTCTATTCAGACCTGTATTAATTAGCCCACTATCAAACTCCATAAGTGTCGCGTGACTCACGTAACTTATAGATAAATAATTCAGGGATGGCTGACCGTCTTTGCAACAAAAATTTCCTGAAGGACGTAGCTTTAATGATTGAAATGTTTAATGAAATGTCATTGCTGAGTAATGCCCTCCAAGCAAGAGGCACAACTTTGTTTAGAGTAGAAAACCTTATAAAGAGGTCTATTAAAGCATTTGAATTGCTTAAGGACAATATAGAGACATTTGAAAAAGAAATTGATGAGAGGGTTGCTTCGGACGCATTCAAAGAGATCCAATTTACTGAAAACCACAGATTTGTTAGCCTATCTCGTCAAAAGCTACTGGAAGAAATAATAGAAAATATGAAAAAAAGACTGATCGCTGATGATCACTTTAAAGCAACAAGCAATGAGCAGGAAAATTTCCTTGAGCTATTTAACTCGCCGAACTCATAATATTTTAAGCACCGGTTCGCACGAACCGGTTCTTAAAAAATTTGAACCCACAACTGATAGCAATTCTTGTTTATCGCCCGGGACGTTGTATTTTTCACATAGACAGCCTTCCATCCTATATGACTATTAATTTAATATCTACCAGATTCTGATATTTAGGGTATCCAGCTTACAGTTAATCAGAACTTAACTATCTGCCATCACACTTAATCAGTCTCGTTAAAAATTCTTTCCTGGTACCAATAATTTTTTAATACAGAAAGCATTGTTTGAACCAAATGAATAAATAAGATTTAACCATAAAAATTGTATATTTTAATCAAATCTTTGACTCATTTAGCAGAGTAAAATGCGAAAAGCAAAGCTCTCAAAAAGTTGTATTATTTGAAGAACTTCCGTTCAACAATGAACTCCTGTTATAACCGAAAGCTTTCAGGGGAACAATAGTCACCATCTCATGCAACAAAGCAATGTGTATTGATCCATATACTACCATCTAGCAGGTAAATCTCTAAGATTATAAAACACACAAACCAATGGGTGCTCTAGATTTTTGTTTTCTCTCTTCGCAACTTGCCGACTTGGTACGTGCCATACAGTCCATCCTGCCTTACTCGCCTTTTGATACTACGCCACAGGCGTACTTTGTGTAGCCTTCTTAAGAACTCAAATTCTCCTGAAGGGTATTGGTTGGTTAATTAATAAGTCTATTTTGTGCAAACCACAACTAATGTATCATCAAGGTATTAAAGTTATTTTTTCACCTGCTTGTTGCTATATAAATGCTCTATAATATTTTTTACAAAAAAAAATATCCCAAGAATATTACAATATTATCCAGTATAATTATAACAAATTATAGAAGTTTATATGATTAATAAAAATTCAATGTTTTCTTATCTCAACCACATATTTTCAACAATATTTCCTTTCTTTATCGAGCTTAAAACAGCAAAAGGCTTAAAGGTGTTTGACACTAGACCAAACCTGGATAAAAAAAGAAAAATAATCAATATTCAATTTCTATATATTTATTAACATTTTACTTATGCTTTAAATTAAATTCAAAGAATAAACAAATTGTTCTAAAAGATTAAAAATGGCACCACAAAAAAAGCAAAACCGTCCGATTTAGTAAGAACATGCTCTATCACCCTTGAAACATCACGGAATGTTTCAGCCTCAATCCGTATTTTGGACCAGAGGGCGGTATAATCATGTTGATGTATTAACATGAAACACATCACAAAGCGATTTGAATTATAAAATAAATTAAATTCATTGCAATTAATTAAAAAAAAATACATTTATGACAGTAATCATTCAGCTTTAAGGACTTTAATTTTTCTTTGATTTCATTTTTTTTTTATTTATTTTCAGTTGCAGGTAACAAAAAAATAAGTATAAGCCAATAACAATATATTTGTAACTATAAATTCTAAAAATATAATTAACTTGTAATATACATGGTTAAGTACATATTGTTCTAACAATAAAATATTAAAAATATTTGGCAAAGCTATAGCGATAAAAAAAATAAATACCTATCGAGCATTTCTTAATATCATAGAATATAATTCATTATTACTAACATGTTTTCGTAACATATATATAGGTAGATATAAAAAGCAACAAGAAAGAATTCGATGCAATGTAAACTTCTCAATATTTCCATCTTTGCTCATTTGCATGAAGAGGGAAAGGTCGAAAACTGAAGTTGATTAATTCTATATACTTTTTTAATCAACGTTCATTTCTATTTTAGAATATTTATAAACCTAGAAATAGCACAGGAGATAGAACAAAATAAAATAACTTACTTCTACCGATATGTCTAATAAACAGTTCGTCATTAAGGGAAAATAAGAAGCCAGAGATATGTTCTCAGACAGGCAAATAAAGACAGTCAAAGCAGCCGTTTTGTCCTGTTCTATGTGTTATTTTTGTTTTTAATACACCCAGAGGACCACCATTACCGTCTTTTGTATTATATATTGTGATATATATAAACTAAATTCACAGAAAGAACATACTTAAAAGAGTTCACAAAAACTCACTATTATACTTCAATTACTTCGCAATAAGGTAAAAAGATTAAGTCGCTCCGAAGACAAGCGAGAACTGAAGTGAAGTCTCTGCAAAAAAGGCACTCAGTCAGTGTTTGAGAGATAATGAGGCATCATTCAGTCCAGTGCATGTCTTTGGAGCGATTCACATCTTTACTAATGATGAGGCAATCGAAAAAAAATAGTAGTGAGTTTATATATATATATATATACGTACACGATTTCAAAATAAACACGTGAAATAGAAATCAACGTTTAAACCACAGTAAGAAATCAGGAAAGTCTGTGTTGTTTTTCTGATTTCTTACTGCGATTTAGTTGTATATATAAACTATAGTTTTGTTTCTATTCCACGGTAGATACTTTTATCAATATATATATAACTGAAAAAAACACCACATATAGAACGAAAACACTAACTGGGATCAATATTTCCATAAAACGGATCAAAAAACAAAACGTATGGAACGAAAACATTTATTGGATCAATATTTCGAAACGAAGTTCGTCTTCAGGAAGGGACTAGAAGGGAAGAAGAAGAGGTGAGAGTCACTTTCCACCGACCGTGTTCAACGTACGTACCTCTTCTTCCCTTCTATTCCCTCCTGAAGACGAACTTCGTTTCGAAATATTGATCCAATAAATGTTTTCGTTCCATACGTTTTGTTTTTTTTTTTCAGTTATTTATCTGTCCAGTTTGGACCGTTTTGTTATTTCATTTATTTAAATATATACATATATATTTCACTTAATAAACCGAAATACGATCCCTACTGGACACAAAACGAGTTCAAAATTCAAGAAGAGTAACACACAGAGTAAGCAAACACACTTACAGACTCAAATTTTCGGGTAATCCGTCTTCAAGAGAAAAGAAAAAGGGAGACCACGGCAAGTAACCTAACCCGGCAACCGCCAGTGGTGTACCCCGTACCCGGTCTTAAAGTGTAGAATTAAGAGAAGATATAAACAGAAATTCAGATAAGCAGTAATAGTTGGGTAAATATATAAATTAGATAAAAAATCATAACTAATAAAAAACAAACTGAATTAATCAAACATAATAATACAGAAAAGAAAAAAATAAATAAATACAATACAAAAATTTTTTTAGTTGTAATAGTAAATAAAAGGTCTTCTAAAAAGATTTTCTAAAATAGAATGATATATTATTCTCGCGGGGCGAGGATTCAAGTGAACATTGAAAATACGCGTTAATAGTCAGAATTAGTAAAATGGTGTCTATTTCATAAATTAAGATTTTTTTCATAGACTTTTCATACAGTAAAAAGGAAATCTTTTACACGCAATCCCTTAGAAAGAATGCAATAAAGCTGTTCGTAAATCTATACGGTATCAGCCTCATAATCCTACTCTAATAAACTTAAAGCAGATGAAATGAATGACTTTCGAAGTAGAATCAACCCAATAACGTGGCTCACTCGTAACTAATTAGGTGCCAAATAACAAATGTTCTACAGTCAGAACATTCTACAGCACTACATTCGGAGTTGGAAAAAATCACATGTTTTATTACAAAGAATGCTTAATAAGATTATTTCTCTTGATTATTATCTATAAAAAAGGTACACAAAAACCAAGATAGTGAGGGACTTCTTATATATAAAATATACATAAAAATAGCCTAATTCTAATATTATATTTTTAATTAAAACCATATCACTTGTCATGTGTTTCATAGGTTAAATTATTTTACAATAACTTTATTATTAATTAATTAAGCGTGTTTGCGGTACACACTGTAAAGATACGAGTACATCATATAAAGCATATCTATAACAATAGCAAAAATTCGTTGTAATTATAGATAATAGCATAATTCACAGTGCAATAAAAAGATCTTTTACACATGAGTATTTGATATAAAAACAAAATTTGTTTATCAAATCTCAGTAGTAATCAGTTACCTCACTAAAGAGATATTTCTAAAAAAGACAAAATGACTCAAAAAAAATATAATAAAAGAATGGGAAAGAGGGAGGTAAAGAGTTAGAAAGAGAGGGATGGGAAAGAGAAGAGAGAGAGGGTAAGAGGAGATGAGGAGAGAGAGGGGATGAGAAGGAGAGAGGGGAGGGAAGACAGATAAGAAGAGAAGGAGAGAAAAAAGAGAAGAGAGATACGGAAGATGTGTGGTGATGAAAAGGGATGAATAGAGGGAGGGAGGGAGGGAGGGAGGGAGAGAGGGAGAGAGAGAGAGAGAGAGAGAGAGAGAGAGAGAGAGAGGGAGAGGATGAGAAGAAGAGAGGGGAGGGAAGACAGATAAGAAGAGAAGGAGAGAAAAAAGAATAGAGAGATACGGAAGATGTGTGGTGATGAAAAGGAATGAATAGAGGGAGAGAGAGAGAGAGAGCAGAGAGAGAGAGAGAGAGAGAGAGAGAGAGAGAGAGAGAGAGAGAGAGAGAGAGGGAGAGGATGAGAAGAAGAGAGGGGAGGGAAGACAGATAAGAAGAGAAGGAGAGAAAAAAGAATAGAGAGATACGGAAGATGTGTGGTGATGAAAAGGAATGAATAGAGGGAGAGAGAGAGAGAGAGCGAGAGAGAGAGAGAGAGAGAGAGAGAAGCAATTCTTGAGGTTTGGTCATAAAAACTACATATGCATTAGTGCCAACCTTTCGTCAAAATGTAACTGTAATTTATGCTACTATTTGGAAATATTATATTTGTTATTATTATAATGAACAGTCAGTCGGTTTCATGAATTTACATATAAAGATTGTAAAAACATCTTATTATTACACATTAAGCATAGATGGTGCTAAATGCGTTCGTATGTTTCTGGTATGACCTAAACCCCAATAATCAATTACCTTGTTACCAATTTATATCAATAAAGAGAGAGAGAGAAAAAAAATGTTAAGATGGATACCAATGAAGAGTCAACTAGGAGAGTCAACATTGATACAGAGGGTATAAATACAAAGAAGCCAGGCAAACATGGAATATAGAACATTCCTAAAAGTAGTCAGAGAAAAAGTAGAGGAACAATTCTGCGGGATACGATCCCCCCCCCCCCCTCTAACTATTATAAATAAAGAACCTCTACGATAAAAACAATAATATTTCAATATAATATCTAGAAAAAGTAATCAAAACTTTTTTTAATAAAAAAACTACCAGTTCTTTCTTTGGTTTTCGAATGATTTCGAAAATAAGAATACTTTTCTAAACCGATTTAAAGATCTAGTAATACTTTCTTCTGTAAACATCATGTTAATAATAAAAATTGAACAAAGAGAGAAATTGATATTATGACTTTTTTGTCATAAACATAAGTGAAATAAATGAAATCACCAAAATATATTGAGTTACCAGTGCATATTATATACGTCGTATATAATATTCAATTTAATAAAACAGGATTACATATTAACTAGGACAAAATATGTCAAATCTTCATTCTGTTATACAACTGTTGGAGCATTCATCAAGATCCTAGTAATTTCCCTCCTAAAAGAATGAATTAGATATCGAATAAAGGAAACAATTCATGCGAGATCTCTTTATATATATATATATATATATATATATATATATATAGTTCAATATAAACAAAGAAACATAGAGAAATCAGAAGAACACACTTACAGTCTCTAATTTTCGGTTTGAACCGTCTTCAGGAGAGATAAGAGAGGGAAACCAAGCGCACTGGATCAGAGACGGTTGGAGACTGGATCAGAGATCGTCTCCAACCGTCTCTGATCCAGTGCGCTTGGTTTCCCTCTCTTATCTCTCCTGAAGACGGTTCAAACCGAAAATTAGAGACTGTAAGTGTGTTCTTCTGATTTCTCTATGTTTCTTTGTTTATATTGAACTATATTTGTCCGTTTTGGATCGTATTTCCAACGAAAAAAAGTATATATATATATATATAGTTCAATGTTCACAAAGAAACATAGAAAGATTAAAAGTACACATTTATAGTAAAAGTGTGTGCTTTTAATCTCTCTATGTTTCTTTGTGTATATTGAACTATATCTGTCCGCTTCGGATCGCATTTTCACCAAAATATATAAAACGAGATTTCACAATAAACGTGAAAGAATAATGTTCAAACCACATTAAGAAAAGGAAAAAAAAGACTAAGGTCTTTCAACCGTAACCGTTTGGTCTTCGTCAGACTCAAAAACTCAACTGACACACTAGATGCAGGAACATCATGATGAGGGGCTGGGAAGAGTGGTATTTTAAAAGGGTGTAAAGAGTAGGAAAGGATTCCCTGGACTATTTCCTTTCCTGCACTTTACACTCTTTTAAAATACCACTCTTCCCTCTCACTGCCCTCAACCCCTCACCATGATGTTTCTGCATCTTGTGTTTCAGCTGAGTTTTTGACTCTGATGAAGACCACTTGTTACGGTTGAAAGATTTTAGTCTTTTTTTCCCTTTTCTTATTGTGATTTGAACATATATATTTACTTAGAATAAACTGTGACACATAGAAAAAAACGTAACAATAGGACTCAGTTTTCAATATTTCCACCATTATACTTCGTCCTCAGGAAAAGAAATGAATTAACAGAGAGACGACAGTCAACTGAAATATATATTTTTTTTTTCAATTATTTCGATGGTAATCGAAATGGTTATGCAATATAGTCAGGCTCCTATGAATAATTTTTTTTAAAAAAAAAACAATTTTTCAATATGAAGAGAAAAAATTGAAACATGTAAAAGTAGGAGTGTGTTTTATTTCATACTATTATTGCTATATGTATTTTACTTAGCATCTATAAAGCATGCAGTTTCTTTAAGTCTAATATGGTATTTATGAAGCCTACAGACTAGTATAGGTTTATTTATCAGTTTGACATGACCCTAACACAGGCTGTACTAATGAATTCATGGTAGGTGAGTGAGAGACTAGTGGCAACGTCGAGAGCTGTGTCGTCAGCTAGGCCCCAGCAGTGGAGAAGACACTTCAGACTCATCGCTCGCGTGGAGGTCGCGCACGAAATCGTTGAATGTTTCATCCCCTCCACTCGCTTCAAGTTCGGTCATTTCTTCGTTTAGCCGACCAAGGCGGAGCCTAAAAACAATCAATTCATTACTTATTTCTTCTTTAAAAAAAAAAACATGTATCTCGGATATTTTTTGTTCTTTACAAAGCCAACAATTTTAGTTTTTGTGATTCATTTGTTATTTACGAGTAGTATCCCTTTAAACAATGGATGAGTTACATTACTATTCATTCTAAATTACCTGAGAGTCCGAAATGTTACTTAGCGTTACTGTACTGACCAAATGATAATTCACGAGCTCCTGTCATCCTCAGAGCCTCAGGACAAACGGCTTTTACACCTCCCTTCTTCAGCACCACGTTATACCTTCATCTTGTTGAGGCCAAGGTACTTAATCAGCCTGAGTATTTTCCCTCATGGCAGAAAATAAGAAAGGCACAATGGGATGTTGCCTTCCTTAAGGTTTGTGCCCACTGTTGGAAAGTCCGCTCATAAATCTATTTACATCTACCGTCTTGCACCTATCTTTTCCAAAAGTTTTTCATACCCCACTTGTGAGGGTACTCAACTGAGGTGGTATATTTTCCTTTACTTTCCACCTTTTTCTTCTTTCATTTCTGTCCCATTATCCTTGACTTCGAGTTCTAATTCCACCACACTTTTTTCTCCTAGAGGCTAACACATTTTTGAAGTCTCCTAGGAATTGTATTTTGTAGGTCGTGAAAGCCTGCCTCAAAGTATAAAAATAGCACAGAACTTATAATAAAATGCTTGTACCATGTGTATATTCAAAACAATAATCAATATTGACAGAAGGAATACATTCAAGTAAATACATCTTTAGAGGATAGATACAGGTATTATTCAACAAATATTTGTACTAATAACATAGTTATTTTATTTTTTAGAGTCAACTGTTTTTAACTGTTAATGGATAGGTGTGCACAAGATTTTCATCTTTCAATGAAAACACGCCAACACATGACTTCTCAAGCCAGTATCAAAGTAACGGATAATGGCCTTTCATCATCATAATTTCAAATGGAATGCTTTCAACTCTCATACTAACTTGATACACATAATTGAAATTGTGACCTTTTCCTTTGAATGGGATAACGAATTTCACTATAAGAATTTCACAACTGAATATTTATAATGAACCTGTGGCAATAGACTTGATAAAAAGTTATTTTCTTGTAATTAAGCAACATGATTAATACAGTAGTTTGGTAAACAAAAATAAAAAAAAAAACATCTTTCTAAAATCAAAAAATCTGCGATCTCTGATGTGTTAGATTCGCTTTGTGTTTATGAAACAGGCTTACTTGTGCAGTATTACCTAAATATATGTAAAAAATGTGGAGTGGTTTACACTCCAATTTTACTAAAAGGAAACATATATAATTTCAGAATTATATGCACTATAACACACTAAAAACTGTTTTAAAATCTGGATAGAAAAAAAGTATAATTGAAATCAAGTTTAATACATTCCCACACTATGTTTATCTATTGAAATTTTAAGAAAAACATTTTGATTGTCAGATTGTTAATGTGTCGTGGGTAAAAAGATGTAACCTGAGGTGCAACTAACTTGACTTCTAATACTTTTTCAAGATATACAGTGGTACCTCGGGATACGAGTTTAATTCGTACCGTAACCTTGCTCGTATGTCAATTTACTCGTTTCTCAAAGCAATTTTCCCCATTGAAATCAATTGAAATGGCATTAATCCGTTCCAGCCTCAAAAATATTTACCCCTAATTGTTTTTATTACGTGATTTTTAATAAGAAAATTTTATTTCTAAATGACAAATATTGTATAAAAACATAATAAAAGAGAATGTAGAGGTGGTTAGAAAAAACTGGTTTTATTAAGTTTACGTACATATGTAAGTAGTATTTTGGTTATTATTTAAATTTAACTTAGACATAACTTAAATGCTACTGTATTAAAAAAATACAGTAGCTTCGCAGGATTAAAAAAAAAACTGTCCAAGAAGGTTTGTTTCTTTCTCCCTTTCAGAATACTACGGAAAAGAGTAAAGCAAGTTTCATTAAATAGATCCCATGCACGACCAGTTGCAACTTTTTCGGGTGTTTCTTTGCCACGAACTGTGGAACTCTCTCTAGCATTCTCAAGATCTTCCAATTTTCAAAAACTGAGAACTGACTGGCCTGTAGGCAGCTTCGTAGAAAAAAGAAATGTACATATTTATAAATGACCTAATACTACAATGGACTGTTTTCCTCGTACCTCAAATTTCACTCGTATTTCAAAACAAAATTTCGCTCATTTGACAGCTCGTATCTCAAATAACTCGTATGTTGGGGCACTCGCATCCCGAGATACCACTGTACTTCCAGAACTTTTAAGATATATATTTACTTTTAATCATATTACCTTCAGTTCAATTTTTAACAGAAAATTAAGAAAATGGGATTAGAATCAGTGCGTATGAAAAAAAAGGGATTCTCTCGGTCCAACGCTTTCAGCAGCGGTGCAGGAAAAAATCCCCCCTCAAAAAATCCTTCCACCCCTCCCCACCAAAAAAAAGAAAATTAATCTATTTTTTGACTAGAAGTAGTATATTAAATCAATACCCAATTTCCAAAAAATATAAAAACTTGTGGAAAATCAAAATAACTTTTACAGGTCATTATATTTATAAAACAAAAACTGAAAAATAGCACAATATAAAAATGCTAAAGTAAATAAAATTCATCACTCAAATAAAATAAATTAAAACAATAACCAATACATTTTTCGATATAAGAATGACAAGATCGTTTCAGAAAAATAAAATACATCCAAATAAAAACAATGTAAACAATAGTGTCAAAGTATAATATCTTAATGTCAAAGTTAAATCTCAAATCATTACCTGAGAATGCACGGAATCCTCGATCAAGTGATGATATTCTTTTTTCTTTGGTTTATATCGCCGAATGGTAAATTATATACATACATACATAAAGAGAAATATTTTTTTCAGGGAGGATTTATTCCCCGGGAGTTTTTTCCTCTGGGGGGATTTTAGTAACTAGTACTGTATACAGGGGAAAAAAAAAAAAAAAGAAGAATTATTAAGATTGGAGATACTGACAATGTAGCGATGTCTGCATTAGCAATTCGAACCGCCGTGTCCAAAGGTTCACTCCCTTCTAGATCTCTGATGTGTTGATTAGCTTTGTGTTTAAGGAAGAGGCTTACTTGTCCAGTATTACCTAAATATACGTAAAAAATCCAATAAGAGAAAAGAAGTGAAAAATCTGGAGGGGTCTACACTCCACCCATACTAAAAGTAAACTTATATAATTTCAGAATTATATACTACTAGCAAATGTGCCCGTCTTTGACGGAATAAAAAATTCTATTATACTTGGTATTCCAAATATCATTAGAAATTATAGAATAGTACAAAAAACCATAATTAGTACAGTGTTAAGCAAATGCCTCTATATGCACTAAATTAGCTCTCTGTTCTTCAGGTTCATGAAAGAACGAAGAGTTGGAACCTCTTGACTCTTCAGAAAGCAAACTACAGAGAAAAACCATGTGAGAAAAACTTGGTCTCAGTTATTTCAATTCTTACGGTAGATAAGAGTTTCCCCTTCCGACTTAGTTACCGTCATTGCAAAACAGACGCCGACGGAATATTGCAATCGTTTGAATGGAAATGGATAGTGACTCAGAATCAATGGTATTGCTCGTTCACAAAGCTATTTATTCTGAATAGATAGTACATCTTGAACTCTCGAAAACACCTTTTCAATGATTTCAAATACTCAATATATTCATATACGCAAATGAAATTAAAATCAACTAACAATGCCTACTAGCTACACCTGTATATTTTCAAAATAAACACATCTGTGAAGTTAGCAAAATACAGTTATAAAAGCAAAGTGCAGTTTAATAAGCTTTTGAATCCACTTAGAGCCTATATTTTAAGTTAGAGATACACAAATCTAGTGTCAAAGTTTCTTAGTGGCTGAGTTTACTTATGACAAAATTTTACGGACAATCCGACAACCTGATAAGCCGACAAAAATGTTCCTAAGGGTGGATTCGGTTTCTGTAATGTATGAAACTTAAAGAAAACGTGAAATGAGTCAGTTCTAACAATGTACAGACAAAACCTTTCTTTATTTATATAGATTCCACTTTAACCAACAGAATTACTTTCTTTAATCAAACCAGTATGGTTAATTAATATAAATTCTTTATTTAAGAACATTATATTCATAAAAGAACCATTAAGGAAGGTTCCTTTCAGCTTATTGACAAAGATTGACAAAAATTATTTGATTTATTTAATTCAGTTATCTCCTTTTTGCTAAAACAATAAATAACAGAATTTATTCCAGGTGAAACTTAATAGTTGGTACTATTTAACATTTTCCCTTCCACTACTCAAAATTTTGTGCAATTTTTATCATATAATATTGATATTTAATACTTAATTCAGAATTGAAAGATCCTAGAATCACCAGAAAAAAACGTTAAAATTAGAAACTTCTTTGCCATCAAGTATGAAATGTACTATTGCTATGTTCCAATATTACAAAAAACATATATTTATGAACTCATTCATGTAACCGTACTATTTAACGTTTTCTTCGTACAGGGCTAATTGGAGACGGATGGGCTGCTCTAAGTTTGATCTTCATGGAATTTTAATAAATTAAAAAACGATTCCTTCAAGTGCCTTAATAGTTGAATTAAGTTGAACTTAATAGTTGTTTTTTTAGTGTTATACTGGTTTTCAAATGTTATTTTTTATCACGCAGAAGTCATATTAAAGATACACTAAATATGAATTATCAACTTTACTGAATATAAATAAAAAAAATGCTATGTAAAAAAATAAATAAATTTCATTGTTTATTCAAACTTTTTATGAATTTGTGAAATAAAATGCCTTTTTTAAGTGAAACAAAAGACCAATTATTGGTTAAAAATTTAAAATAATAAGAAAAGAACACTGTATTTAAATTCCCTTCTAAATCTAGCATAAAACTCATCAGTTTTTATGAAATTTGATCAGAGGTCCCTAAATTTTTTCCTATAATCCAATATTCGAACGGCAAGTAACCGTAATATATATATAACAAACGATTAGAATAAAAGAATACGTAGAAACAATACACAACTCACTTCAATATTTCGAGCTCGTCATCATGAGGGAAGGAAGAGAAGAAGATGAGTTCTGCTCGGCTGGCAAACAGAAACTTATCCTCTTCACCAGCCGAGCAGAACTCTTCTTATTCTTCTCTCCTTCTCCTGGTGACGATGAGGTCAATATGAGTTGACCGTCGTCCCTCCGTCAATTCACTTCTTCTCCTGAGGACGACCGCCATTACAATATTTCGAAATATTGAAAAGTGAGTCTTTGTTGTGTTTCTGTTTATATGTCATTGCTTATTTTAATTGTTATTTTTCCTGCCGGACCGTTTTTCGTTTATCATGGTATATATATATATATATATATATACTTTGAAAACCTAAAGAAACATGAATCAAAAACAGATACTAGGATTCACATTCAATATTTCGACACTTTTAACGGTCATCCTCAAGAAAGGAAGTTGAAAAGCGAAAAAACGAAAGCCAACTGGACGGCTTCACAGAATATGTACAGGTTGGCCACAACGAAAACTAAAAAAAATAGGGTCCTTTTCAGCACCAAGTACTACTACACATATATTATCTGTCAAATTTTTTATATTATTTTATGGTGTTTGCTTGACAGTTGAGCCTTTAGTGCCCTTACAAAATTATAGTTTCACTAATACACAGAGTGAGATTGAATGACATGAAAAAAATGTTAAAAATGGATTCAGAGGGAGCTCAAAATAAGTAAATCGGCCAATTCTCTTTTGTTTTCATAATTAAACTTTATTTATAGTTAAGTCAGACTATTGATAGGATCTAAATCAGAACTTTTGCCAAAAGTAGCAAGCAATCTTAAGCGCTAAAGAACAACCGATCTACAAGTGAAATACCAAAAAATTAAATGATTATAAATTTGAAGTTGATAAGATTTACCATGTTGCACAGCCAGATGAAGAGGAGTCCTTCCCATAATGTCCTGTCCATTGATTTGAGCTCCGTTCAGGATTAGATATTCACATGCCATGGCCGATCCCTGTGTGTATACCATTACAGGCAATTAATATACAAAAATGATCTATTTTGGACAAAATTCCTTGCTTATAAAGATTTTTTTTATACTCTTTCTACATCGAAAAACACACTACGACTTCCTGGACTGAAGAAAAGAGCTGGGATAAAACGAAGAAGAGCCGAGTCTTTGATTAAGGCCTTCTTTTCGTTAGTTTTAGTCAAGTATTAACTTTGTATTTTACAGTTTTATAAAAATATTCCCAAGAGAAAGCTGCCATGGTGCCCTATAAAATGTTGGTGGTAGATCTTAGAAGTATATAAATTATATTACATAAATGATGTATGCAAAAACATTACTACCGTACCATAAAACTTTACTGCATGTAATTTTTTACACGTTACTAATAGTATTAATGAGATTACATTTTCCTGTTCTACTGTTACCTATTAAACAATGGTAAAGAATGACTGTCTTTTCAAGTAAATAAAAATATATCTACATACACTAAGAACTGCCTGGTGAAGGTGGCCCATGGCCTGTTGTTCAGGGTCAGTCCAATGAAGGTCAGCCTGAAGAGCGAGGGCACGACACATGACTGGCAAATTGTGAGCGGCGCAGGCTTTATACAGGAGCAACGTGGGACTTAACTTGCACATCTCCTCCTCCCCAACTAAACAAGGAGAACAAATAAGTTATGAGAAGCCCAGCCTGAGAAACAACATTAGCCTTTCAACAGCTCAAAGACATTACTATACTAGCCTGCTTAATTTAAATGAACATAATAAAAATTATCTATTGTACCACAAAAAAAGAAGTTGTCAACAAGCTAAGGTTAGGTTACAATAGAATCGAAGATACATACGCTAAATATTGCCCCTTAGTGATACCACGTAACGATGATTGATTCTACATCAATCACATTTGAGAGTCCTAAATTTTGCCCAACTCAAGTGTATTTAGAGCAGGGATCTTTAACGAGTGCATGTCGTCGTATAGGCTCGGGACCGACTGCATGTCATCGTATAGGCTCGGGACCGACTGCTTAACGTCCTCTCCAAGGGATGAAGTGCTCTGATTTATTCACTTCCCACGTCAATAAATCGTTGTATTGAACCCTGGACACACAAGTCCAGAGGTGAGCACGTTACCACTGAGCTAACTTGGCCCTCTTCAACAAACTAAACAATTAACTATATATTTTATAGCTTCAGTCTACGATTACTATTCATAATTAAATTTAATTTATTCAAAATATGAAGAAAAAGAAGTGAAGACTTATCATATAAGAGAAATACTTTGGTAACGCAACATGAAATTAGTTCAAGAAGAGTTTAAGGTATTGTAACAGTTACCTTAAAAGATGAAAAAGCTAATTGAAGATGGACTTATTGAAAACTGGCTAAACGACTTAAACACCAATCTACAAGGTAAGGTGGTTCTGCTGGGAGGGGGATTAGCCGAATGGTAATCTGCACGTCTGGTGATCCAGGGTTCAATGACAACTATGGCCCACGATTTATTCACACGGGAAGTGAATAAACCTCAACATGTCATCTCTCCAACGTTAAGCCGTCGGTCTCGAGCCTATACGATATCAGGCACTCGTTAAAGATGCCTACCATAAATACACATAAGTTAAGGGGAAAATTTAGGGCTCCCAAAATAGAATGTCCACTCTGTGTGGTATCGCAAAGAGCCAATGTTCGGCCTAGGTGTGTTCTCTTATAAGACTGCCACTGCAACAACATCTTACTAATTTACAGATACTAAAGGAAAAAATGTAAGAAACTGGATTCTGAGGGCTTTAAAAAATGAAAAAACGTCAAAAGAACAAAAACAATTTGTTTTTATCATCACTATATTTCACATATACTAAGAATAAAAAAATGTCAAAAAACACTGGATTCAGGGAGCCTCAAAACTTGTAAAGACGTCAAAATCACCTTTTAAAGTGATAAAACAATTAAAAACCAGTAACCGTATTGGAAATATTAAAGTTCTTGATTGAATAATATACAATTGAAAAACCCATTTTACAAACCCGAAATATTTCTAACAATACCACAATAATTATAACGACTCAGGACACATAAAAGAAACCTACAACATTTAATATTTCAAACTTTGAACGTCATCAGGAGGGAATTAGGAAAACGAAGAGAGAGGTTAACAGATGACTTCGTCTTCAAGTTTTATTCCAGTGAAGAATAACCGTTAGAGATATATAATAAATCCTTTTTTCTTGTATTCATTCTACGTTAACTTTCAATTTTTAATGAACCTATTTGGATCGCATTTTCATATTCGAATAACGACAATGTTACTTATAATTACTTGTTTCATTCCTCCTCTTTCTCATATGTTGATAAAGTGCAATGGTCTGTACAGTAATATAGATTTTTTAATTGTGACATAAAGAAATTCATCAAGTAATAAAACATCTATTATAGAAATAAATTATTAAGTATCAGTTTGTTTAACCACCATTGACTCAATATTGATTGATTTAATTATCATTTTGTATAATTGGTGTTTGTTAGTTTAGTGTTAATTAATATGAACATATTTTACGATGAAAATATGATCCGAAACGGACAAATAAAGTTCACTCATTAGTTGAACAATCCGTAATTGTGTGGTAGTTACTCATTCTGGGGTAAATTGATATGACAAAAAAAACGCCTTTTTTGTGTATATGTGGAGACTGATTTAATAATTAACCCCTGTATAAATAAAGATCAGTGTAGATAAAGAAACAGAAAAATTAAAAAGATGCTTACAGTCTTCAATTTTCGGTTCGAACAGTCACCAGGAGAGATAAGAGGGAAACCAATAAGACCGGTTAGAGTTGGGTCTCCAACTGCACCAATGCATTTGGTTTCACTCTATCTCTCCTGATGACGGATCAAACCGAAAATTAGAGACTTTAAGTGTATTTTTAATTGTTGTGCCTTTCTTTGTCTACATTGAACTTTACTAACATAAAAATAGACTTTGTACTGTAAAAGTATTTTGATGTTTATGCAAAGATTAAATAAACATACACCTATAGTAAATTTAAAGTAATATAAAATAATTTAATTTAAAAACACTATTAAATAAAGGAGAACCTGTAGGAGAGGACTCGTCGCCTGATGTGGACGCTTCATCACTGGACACGGGCTGCGGAATAGGCAGGTCATCATCTGCCTCCATCATCAGAACACTACTCCTGTTCAACGAAGTGTCCTCACGACTCCTGCCTCTTCGCCGAGCCCTCCTCACGCTCCACTTTCGGCCGCCCTCCTTCGGTGAACCTTTGCGCACCTCCAGGTTTCCCACAAATGACTTATTTACCCACTTTTGACGAATAAATCTCTCTCGCTCAGACCTGTTTCAATTCAGGTATATGTTGAGTTTGCATATACAGTTACTAGAGTACCCGTGACCCTTTGTGTCACTCATTAATTATAGCAATAATTATTGAAATAAATTCACTGAATATGATTGTCAGGATCATTTTTTTGTTGTTTCTTGTTATTTTATATTAAGGTACGGAAACAGATTCTTATATGACCCAAGCTTTTGATATAGTATCTTTAACATAATTCAAGATATATACACAGTAAGTATATTTTGCAAAATAAAAATCATTTAATAACAAAAAAATCATTTATTTTATGTCATAAATAAATAAAACATCAATTCAAGTTTTATACATAATCAAATATATTTAAAACAAACAAAACTTATAAATTGAAATATTCAATTTATTTGCCCAATATAAAATAACATTAATGAAAGGAATGTCTTTATAATATTACCTTACAACATTTGTATTGTATCTACAGTAGTGTTCAAGTTTGATTTTAAAATTAGTTATTTTTAACTTGGTTATATCCTAATTTTTCATGCGGGAGGTGTACAATCTACTGCCCAAAACATATACGATGACAAGAAGTAATATCTTTAATCCAGTAAACTTAAGTGAGTTAAAATTTGAGAATCCCTAAGGAATGTGAATGAAAGCAGTAATGTTGTTAAACTATAACTAAAATGCAAACAAGAATTGAGCACACTTACCTCCCCTAGAACAGTACAAAAGTTAAAAAAAGCTTATAATTGAGGGAGTGTTAAAATCAAACAATCAAACGTAGCGTTAAATATAATTAATCATTTAATATAAATATATATTAAACATACCTATTTGACTTGTCATCAATTCTAGGAAAATCCTGAGGAAGTTCAGCTTCATATATCCTATTGACAAGTGAATTGCCCAATTCAAGCATGACTTTAACCACTTCAGGCTCCCATGAATCTAAGGTAAGAGATCTAACTTTACTGTAGTGAACGCCAAGACTTCGGTGAATCCCCGAGCATTCTATGAAAAATAATAGACGAATTAAATATTAAAATAAATTGTTCGTAAGGTTAAGGAAATAACTGTCATAAACTAAAGCTATCAAATTTACTTCCTATTACGAGATCTTACAGACGAGATGACGAGTGTCAAAATATAGAAGTAACTTGTATCAGTTCTGTCTACATATCCCCTCCATGTAATATAATTTTACAGTAGAACCTTGTAGTCCGAGTGCTCCTTGTACAAGCGTTTCGCTTTAAGAGCAGTCATTCGTAAAAATTTTTTATCTGGTACGAGTAAAAATTGAAGTATGAGCGACCGTCATCCTCACGTCTACATGGTCTCCGTTTCAAGTTTATTAGATTAATACTAAAACGTGATTATTTCTGGCATACATTTATTCTTCGAGTAATATTAATAATATTATGTCGAGTATTGTTTATTTTTTCTAACTGCACCTTTTCTGTTTAAAAAATAAACTTTAAAACCGGCTTTTTGGGGATGGAAAGGATTGTTTATTTTCACATTAATTTCAATGCGAAAAAATGCTTCGTAACGCGAATAAATCAAAATACAAGCTCGGTTTGGAAACGAATTAATCTCGTACTGCGAGGTTCTACATTGTACATAGTGTTCTTGGTTTCTTCACTTCTCCTGGAAGATCTTTCATATTTCGACCCTTTTAAGAGCCAACTGGGTAGCTTCTCAGAATATGTGAGTACTGCCAAGACAAAAAAAAAAAGAAAACAGAACGAGAAATAATGTAAGAAGAAAAAACTAACAAAAAAGTCCTTGAAATAGTTGAGGAAGAAGAAACTAATGAAAAAAGTACTAGAAATAGTTGAAAAAGAAGAAACTGTATATGTATATATATACACTTTGTCGTTAAAATACGACCCGAAACGGACAAAATAGTTCAATGCAGAAAAAGAAACAAAGAAATCAAAAGCACACACTTACAGTCTCTAATTTTCGGTTTGAACCGTCTTCAGGAGAAATAAGAGAGGGTAACCAAGCGCACTGGTTCAGAGACGGTTAGAGACACTGAACCAGTGCGCTTGGTTTCCCTCTCTTATCTCTCCTGAAGATGATTCAAACCGAAAATTAGAGACTGTAAGTGCGTGCTTTTAATTTCTCTATATTTTTTTTTTTACATTGAACTATATATATATATATAAATATAGTTGGGTTTTTTACTCTGACGAAGACCGCTTGTTACGGTTGAAAGATCTTAGTCTTTTTTCCCTTTTCATTTTTTGGTTTGATATATATATATATATATATACTATAATATAAAATATATATATAATTTAACAGAAAGAAATCATACACAAGAGATCACTAAAACTCACAACTGTATTTCGACTGAGTCATCATGAAGTAGAAAGATGTGATCCACTACGAAATCAAGCGAGGACTGGAGAATTTAGTTTATTCAGTTCCTCGAACCATTTTATTTAATTACTTCTATATATATACATAATTTAAATCAAGTAATTATGTTACATATTTAAATAAAGTGAGAGTACTAGGTTTATATTGAGACTGACCTATGCAGAGAGTGATGCCCAAGTTGATGCTTGCCCAAGTGGGACCTGAGAGACCACAGTCGCAACACCTCTCATTGCCTAGCACTTTTCTCACTCTGTCGCACAACCTAAGGATTAACACAATATCAATCATCAATATATGTCAAAGATGACGGGTTTGATGGTTCAATAGGAAAAAGTCGACTTTTCTTTCAAATTACTGAAGTATTCAGACCCAGATTTGATACTTTAGTATTTAACACTATAATAATATGGTCCTAAGAGCTTCACTTCATAAAACACGCATAATTCCTAAGAAATTGTTGTTAATACATTCTCATATAAAATATAATCTCAGAGAGACTGAATTTAAATATAAAAATATTTTCACATAAAATGTTCTTTGAAAGTTCTTTGATTTAACTTAAATATAAACCCATTAACAAATAAAAAGTATTTTGAAAGTGATTGAATTTAAATATAAGTATATTCCCATATCAAAGATATTTTGATAGCGTTTGAATTTAAATATAAATATATTCTCGTATGAAAGGTATTTTGAAAGCGATTGAATTTAAATATAAGTATATTCCCATATCAAAGATATTTTGAAACCGATTAAATTTAAATATAAATATATTCTCGTATGAAAGGTATTTTAAATGCGATTGAATTTAAATATAAATATATTCCCATATCAAAGATATTTTGAAACCGATTAAATTTAAATATAAATATATTCTCGTATGAAAGGTATTTTGAAAGCGATTGAATTTAAATATAAATATATTCCCATATCAAAGATATTTTGAAACCGATTAAATTTAAATATAAATATATTCTCGTATGAAAGGTATTTTAAATGCGATTGAATTTAAATATAAATATATTCTCATATGAAAGGTATTTTGAGAGCGATTGAATATAAATATAAATATATTCTCGTATGAAAGGTATTTTGAAAGCGATTGAATTTAATATAAATATATTTCTTTGAAAGATATTTTAAAAGTGATTGAAGTTAAATATAAAAAAAAAGAAAAGGAAATAAATTACACAATCATATCATAGCCACTAAAAAAAAGCCTGCAGAATATATTAACGTAAAAGTTTATTTTTACTTTACTATAAGTAAAGTATATTGATCATGAAAACATTTAATTTCGAGATTTTGATGAATTTACATGTTTTGATGTAACCAAAGTCGTTTTATGACATTTTTTCGATGATGTCTTGTGTGTGTGTGTGTGTGTGTGTGTGTGTAGGTTGGTGGATATCAAAAACTTGTATAAACTCTACAGTCAACTTTGATTGACCAACTTGATATTTTACACAAAAATGGGTCTCACAGTAGGTGAGACCCATTTTGCTCCCAAAATTGTTTGGGAGCAATTACCACCTATCAAACGGTGGGACTTATAGCCTGATTACAAGAATATATATCATACCCATTAATATACAGACATCCAGACGTCATAAAAAAAAAATAAATAACAAAAAGCGAAAGTGGATCCAAGGGAAATTAAACACATAAACACTCAAAATCAAAAATACATTTTTCGTGTTCACTACTTTTTTGTTGGTATAAGTAAAAATAAATAAATGACAGGTATTGTTCACCAAATAACTGAAATACTTTTAAAAATGTGTAAATGATATGGCAATATCAGTAAGCTGAAGAGAAGGGTTTATTAGAGTTGAATTTATTTATTTATTTCCAAACAAACTAAAAATCTTTGTTTAGATCTTATGCTTTTGCAAACATTGCCTTTGTTAAGTTGTCTGAGTGACAGCTTGGTAAGAACATTGATAAGTTTATTCGATACCTGGTATTTTTCGACTGAGGATTGTTATTGTTATTCCTGATTTCCCTTTGACTATGGTGTCCTTCTTTCATGCTTTCCTGAAGCGCAGACCCAATACCTGCCAACAATAGTGATATCACAGAAAATTAAATACACTAAATCAAATAACTTATGTGGGTCATCTAATATATCAATATATAATATCCTACAGTCAACTAATATAAATATATACTGTTGTACGATATATAAAAACTTTTGTGTAAATACTTACTTTGACATATAACTAACTATTCAGTAAACGGTTTATGACAAAGTTAACTTTTATTACATCTCTATCACAGTGTATCAAAACTTTTTTGAGTTGACCGCCTCGCCATTGTTGAGTTACCTTAAACTATAACTCAACCTTGAATAACTAATCATTTTCCTAGACTTAATTAACCAAATGAGTAACATTTAATAATTAAATTAATAATTTCTAAACGAATATTTATTTAGAATCCAATAGATGCATTGTTCCATAGTATAATTATGCAAAGAATTAATACACAATAAAAGAAACTTAGGTAGAATATAACTTCTAACATAAGAATAATTATCAAAACAAATAATTTAAGAAACTGTTTCCTAGAAGTTTACATGTCTGTTTTCACTAAATTTAGAAATTATTTGCATGAACTTTTCAATTTTGAAATAGAATCCCCGCTCTTTTTTGAAAGTACCTCCCAGGGCAACTCTGCACTTTGGAAAAGGTCTATCACAATCTCTAGTTTTTAAGGGTCAAAGATATTTTCTTGGAGTCAATGAATAAAGTTCAGTAGATAAATTAAAAAGTTTGTTTAAAGATCTATGTAATTAAATTAAGACGGAGTGGAGCCATTTTACTTGTATACTGCTGTTGCTTTCGTTGGATTTGTTTCAGATCCAAAAAGTAACTCAAGGGTTCTTCTTGAAGATGGACAGTATCCGAAATAAATTGAAAGGAAAGAACAGACGTATTCGAGGTAAGACGGTATCAACATTTCTTAAATTACTTATACTAAACTCTAAAGTACTACATTATGCATGTGCCCATGACAGGGTCTAGCTTTTGCCTATGAGTAAACAAAAATCTATATCGACTGGATCAAGATACCGGAATTCAGGAAACTGGAGGAGAGGAGGGCGGATCTCGGCAAACGAATGACGGATTACCCTCCCTGTCACTGTCCAATGACTCAAACAAAACCCCGTAAGTCTAAGTGCCGCTTAAAGGCCTATCAAAAGAAAATCAGTGTAAACGACAGAGAACAGTGTCAGGAAGGTTGCAGGGAAACAGTAGGTCAAATTAGCATTAAAAAAAATACAGATATCATCCTTGATTTGACAACAGCCATGATTACCTTCTAAAATATTTTCACCCGATAGAAGTAGAGCTTGAACTCTACAGCTATATTGGACAAGAGAGAATATATTAGGGAACAATTAGACATGTCTAACACTACAGTAAATACGAACTTTGGATATACAAACTGCCAAATAATATACTAAAAACAGAAGAATTGCACTTGAATGCAAGGAATGTACGTTGGAAACGATTTAAAAGTTACCGATAATATTTTAACAGATTTTTTGATTACTGAAGAGAAATATTACTGACCTTCTTGGAGTGATGTCAACCATTGATTATAAGCCTGTTCATTGTCAGCTTGAAGTATGTGACTACTAAAAAACAAAAAAATAAATATTTTATAACAGTTGTTAACTAATTTATTACTTAAAGGTTTAATAATAAATATTGTGAAAACATTTGAGTTCCTCTTTGCCTTTATATTTGGAATATTTAAATTAGAGTAATGGTGGTCTTCGAAATAGTGGACAACTGATATACAACAGTCCTCTGTTGAAGACTTCTTTTTGAAATTATGCTTTTGGTTATCTGTGTTTTTCATCAAACGAGATTAGGCCCAAGGTAACATGTACCCTAACTATTCCTAGAAGTCCAATGCTCTTGTTTCCTTTTACAGTACGTTATAGAAAAGATAACTGTTTCTCAAATGCTTCTAACCGCCTCCGAATCCCGTTAAATTTCGTACTGGACTACTCATCATATAGTAATTACATTCGCAATCCGATAGTATTTGTTTATATTGGTAAAAAAAACAACGATTTTACTCCAAATAAGTGCACAAAGGTGGATTATGACAAAATGTAGATACAGAAAAATAAGATTTTACATAGATCACATCTCTACCTGGTAGGGGAAATGATTTGGAAACAGAATCTTCTTTCAAAATTAACAAGAGGTCTAACGGTGCACAGTTTCAGATCTTCTTCCATTATTGTAGAAGCCGATTCACCTGAAATAAAAATAAAATATTAATCAAATAACTAAAAAGATTTAGAAATAAAGATACATAAAACCCAAAGTTCTTAAATAATTAAGCTTAAAAAAAAACCCAAGAGATTTTTGATAAAAATAGTCAGATACCTAAAACGTTAAATGATTGTTGACAAAGTATATTTATTCCAATCTACAGCATATGAAAATTCAAAATATTTATACAATTCGCAATGAACAAGTAAAATAGAAGTAAATATTTACAAAAACATAGCATTTTGTAATGGGATCAACATGTTTAGATTATTAACAATGTTCGATGAAGTCTTAAACAGAATGAAGCCATTATTGTTAGTAGTGATAAATTCAAATTAGCCTCTGTATCATCAAGAACAATTGTCTCGTGTAGGTTTTTTTTACCATTACTGACATTCATGTTGTTCTTATTTGTTCCCGCACTCTTTAGCATATCCTGTAACGGGCAACCTTTTATCATTTTTCTTGCCTTGCATGCCATTGAAAATCCCCCCTAAACTTCAATATCACACCACAAGTACTTTCTCCTACACACTTCGATTCATCGTGTGACTCTGACAAGGACCAGTTATTTTCATCGAAAGGTCTTAGTTTGGGTTACAGTGGTCTTTGCACGAGAAACACTGGCCCTTTGTGATAACATACAATTAGCATCCTACATTGACAGTCGTAAATTTTGCCTAACTCAAGTTTATTTAGAGTAGGGGTCTTTAAAGAGCACTGATATCATACAGACTCGGGACCAACGGTTTATGGTAACGTTCTCTCCGAGGGAGGGTAAGCTCAGATTTTTTTTCATCTCCCGAGTGAATAAATTGAGGGCCAGAGTGGGTATTGAACCCTGGATCTATCAGACCAGAGGACAGTGCGTAAGCTTCTGAGCCATCCCGGCCTCTGATAGATCTTAGTGTCCCATTTTAAAATGTTTACAACATTGTGGTTTACTAAATGTGGTTACTAACATTGATTAAATGGTTATAAGATTTTTATTATTTTGTGATGTAGGGTGGTGGAAGCTCGCCTCCGCGTGGTCCACCTCGGGGGTATCTCGGAGGTTTTGTTTGCCTCTATCCTAGGCTAGGGCTTGTAGCTCCCTAGATGCGGCAAAAGAGCTTTCACGTGAAAAAGGCATCAGTCTGTTTTGTTGTTGTTTTCAGTGATATGGCTGAATAAGCTGGGAGAACTAAATCAATACCAAAACAGGTTATCTAACATTGTGGTTACTAAACTGTGGTTTAGACGTTGACCTCTACTTCTCGACCTTAAAAAAAAATAGTCACATATGTATATGAGTGGGGGGGGGGGGGGCTCAGGACACTCCTCTGGATTGGTAGGTCCGTGGTTCTATTCCCACTCAGGCTTCCGATATATTCACGCGGCAGTTGAACAAATCTGAGCACGTCGTCTCTAGAAGGGAACATCAAGTCGTTAATCCCGAGCCTGTACGATGTCAGGTACTCATTAAATAACCCTATTCTAAGTACACTTGAGTTAGGCACAATTTAGGACTCCCAGTATAATGTTAATTGTGGGTATCACAAAGGACCAATATTCGGTCTATGCATGTTCCCCTATAAGACTGCAACTGCAACCTAACCTAAGCCATATATGTAAATACAATAAATTAATACAGATCACGACACTATATATTTTAATTACTAGTGATGATAAAAGGCTGGCCTATTGGAGACCACTTTATAAAATAAAGAAGAAGGAAAATATTTTTGTTTGTACATTTACCTGTTCTCTTTGTGTACACTAGCTGGTGATTTGCCAGAGAGAACCACCTCCTGTGCCATGACTTGAAGGCATTCGAGGTCCTCTTGAACAGATAACCCTGCATCGGAGACTCCACTCCAGGCGACTCTTTCTCAATAATAACATGTCTTTCAGAAAGGGATTTCTCTAGTTTATCCCCTTCTTCGCGTTGCCTACAAACCTAAGAACAAAATAAACATAAACAAAATGAGAATAAAAACAATCGAGCACTTTTCTTTAAAATTGCTATAAGGCCATTTTGACAAAAAATTAGGTGACGATAAAAATGAATACAAATTACTATGGACTTTTTCCAAAAAAAATCTCTTTAATTATCACTGAATTTTAACAGATTATTTTGGAAAAATTCCATAAATAAGAAATTCAAAGAAATTCAAAGATCGTTACCTAATTTTTTTTCAAAATGGACTTACACTACTTTCAAAGAAAACAGTTTAATTGTTTTTTGATTAACAATCATTCTGGAAGAAATAAAATATCCATCATAAACTAATGATAAATAATAAAATGGTGATGGTTGGTAACATCCAATAACATCCGCATGGATTCAACTCTCTCTCTCTTTGACAGATTGCATTTTCTAGATTTCCTTATGGTGAACTTGTTGAAATTTTGTTAATAGTCTTACACATTAAAAGGTGTGTGATTGAGAAACACTCTTTGTAGAATTTCTCTTTCAGAACACCCCTAATAGGAGCAATTTGCAGAGGAAAGGTCATAGGAGTGAATCGACCAAGGATTCACGAGAAATAGTGGTTCTATATACTACATTGGCTGACAACGTGAAGGCGTCCAAACTAAGTCGTAAAAGGCTGTTTGATTTCATTATTATGAATCTGGCTCTGACATCACTGTGGATGTACCAATCAGTACCATCCTACACGTACTCGAGGGATCAACATTTTTTTGTTTACACTCAAATAGTAATTATTTATACATTTCGATGAACTTCAAGATTTTTTTGTTAGAACAAACAAACAAAAGAACGCTATATTTTTGAAAGCAAAAAAGCAAGAATAATTACTATTTACAAAAGGAAACTCGCTTCAAGAACCTATAAAACAGTCTAAGATAGTCACTGAGTGAACACTAGCAGCTGACTGGAGTCCATCAATACGTCTATGCTGATTTAGCCTTCGACATTGTCCTATCTGATTAGGGTAGGATAAGGGACAGTAGGTAGCCAATCGGAGCGTTTACACCAATTCATTCGGCTCGAGTGTTTGGACGCACCTCTAGAAGTGCTACATACATTCAACTGTCATTATTTAATAAATAAAAAGCACTTCATAAAACATCATGTTTCTGTGATATTATTCTACATATATAATGTAATGTTCTATTAAAATATTTGTATTAAAAAACAGAGCTGCACAATCAAAACAATATTATTTTGGCGTATTCTTTATACTCAAAGTAAAATTGATAAGAACAAATAATCAGACAAAAACATAGTCACGTTTTAAGAAAATTATAGTTCTAATTCTATGACCTACATGTTTGGAGAGATCTGCAAAGAGGGGTGCCATGCCTTCGCAAAGATCAGAGCCCTGATGGAAGTAAGTACTGCAGGCATGAAGATATGAGAGCAGCTGCAACAGAAAAACTATTAAGAAAAGTGTAAATAAGATTGTAAAGTGAGCATCTTTGGCTTTCACCCTTGTCACGTTGCAGGAAAGAGAGTAAACCTGTCAGGATGACAGGATGTCACACAGATACAACGGAATTATATGTAATAAGGTTTTAGCCCACTTCTTTCATGTTGTTTAGGTGCTGCAACTACTAAATACATCCTTAGTCTCCTAGATAGATAGTCTATCTAGGACTATCTCCTAGATAGTCTCCTAGACTAGAAGTAGTGACCATGTCTATGTACGAATGTGACCGGGTTGTACAGTCCTTGGAGTTACATTTGTATTCATTCACAAGAAATTTCTCTTTCGCTACAGAGCTCCTCAGCTCGTTATTATTAACAAATCGATAACCAAGAGTCGGGCTTTCATAGTATGTAATAATAAGTTGGATTGTCATTAATATTTTACCTTTCAACATTGTTCTTTAAACTAGACCAAATACGTAAACACAACAGTAAATTTACGAAAACCTCACGCAACCCTATAAGCGGCCAATTGAAAATTGAAGTAAATAATACTGGGGCAAATGGATAAACCAAAGTCTCCACACACAAAAAAGGAGCCTTTTTTATTCTATGCGTTTCAAAAACTTTGTGTTCATCGTCAGGTAAACTTCTACAATACAAATTACAAGTCATTTGTAATAAAAGAGTAAAAAGGCTTCTTTTTTTGTGTGTGGATACTCTGTTTTATCTATTTATCCCAGTATGAGTTAATAACACACAATTACGAATTGCACTACTAATAATTGACGTAAACAAAATTACAGCACCTACCATAAACTTGTAATGAAGGTGCTCGGAAACCGCATATTGGTCCAGAACCATTTCGTGGTACAGGACAACACACTACACAAGAACTCTTTAGGGAAGAGGATAGGAAAAACAGGAAGCAATACTGGGATCTCTTCAAGGACACAGGCAATCAAAGATACTTCTCGATAAGTTTGAGAATAGGCAAATGTTGTATTGTATGGAAAGGAGCAGGAATAATTCAAGAATTTTAACCGGATTTCTAACAGGTCACTGCAAACTTAATGGCAATTTGCGAAGAATGGGCACTATCAATGATGGTTTGAGCAAATTCTACAAGGAAGTGGAAGAGACACCGTCGCACCTGCTGGCTGACTGTCAAGCCATTTTGCTATGCAGAGACAGGTGCTTCAGGACACTCAACAAAACTATAGAACTTTTACCGTTGGACCCATGAGCTTCTTGGCGCTGAAGCTAACTGGGGTACTGTAGTACAGAAGGGAGAGAAGTACAATAGTTCTTAAGACGCAGTACTATAATCTCCCCCAATGAAAAATAAAACAAATCTATCAATAAAGAAAAATTTGATAAATTCTTGCAATACACAAAACAACTAAGCTGGATATTGAATACATTATATTCGAAACTGTACTCACAGTGGCTATTATCTCATGCTTCTTCTTGGCTTGCAGCATCAAAGCGGCATACACATAGTCCATAGAGCAGTGCCTGCAAAGTACAAACATCACATCAGTAAACGCTCACTTTTCCTCTTTAGTTCTACAATCAAGAACTATGTGATATCTACTTATTTGAAACTCTAGAACAATCTAATATAAAGTTAAATATATTTGTAACATACATCATGCAGACGAGTTTTAGAATGACTAATAACACATTTTTCGTTTATATAATTACATCGTATATATTATTTTAATACATTTGTATATTAGATCAAATAAATAGATAATCAATAAACAGGTTTGAAAGTCAGCAGAGTTGAAATGATATACGATCACCAAAGAGCAATATATTTTATCCACCAATAAGGCTTTATGTTCAAATTTTGTTATATCCCTTCAAATGATGACATTTTTTTTGAAAAACTAAACTGAGCTTTTCAGTTATTGAAAAACTATAAGCTATTTTTGATTTCATGCTAGTTTAAGTTCAATACTAATTACAAATTTCAATATTTTAGAGTTACCAATTCAGGGGTGAAAAATGGGATTTGATTTCACATAATGGGCAATACATTAAGTAGAGTAAGTTTATTTTAACTTTACTAAGATACTCAGAGGTACAACAATAATGCTTTCATATTGTTAGTATCACAAAGGTTAATAAATATTATATTGTTATACAAAGCCATCATATCTCGTAAATTGTTTGTACACGCCCGACCGTTTTTGCATGTAGTTCATCTTCAAGTAGGCCACCACCTCTATTTCTTATATTATAACAATCGGAATTTATATAACAAACATTCGCGCTCCGTTCTTCGACGTGGGGAGATCTCTCTCACTTCGTCCTCTCTTCTAGTCTACTCTCCTGATGACGAACAACAGTTCGAAATATTGAATTCTGTAAGTGTTCTTTTTATTCTCTTTTCTGTGTCATGCTTTGTGTAATTTAAAGTTTTATATAACAAACATCATAGTATCCATATCTTTGAAAATCAGTTTAAGGAAAAGTTAATACAACTTTAACATATTTATTAGTTAAGTCAAAGTTGAAGGTGCTCTACTTGGCAAAACCGCCCGACTTTCTACAAAAACGCAAGGTGAAACAGATTTTTATAATAATATAAGCATAAATATTATCTTCTCAAACATGTGCACAGGAAAAAAATAGAACTAAATCATTTCAAAAATAAATCACTTACAAAAGTAACGATTTTCTAACAAATTATTCAACTTCATAAAGAAAATACAAAAAGCTTTCAAGATATAATATAAATTTTAAAAGTAACAAGTGTTGTTAAAATTTATATAATGTTAAGTTATCCGGTCCGAAAAAGTATTAAACATTATTTGCAATTGGTGGTTGCATTGTAATTTTCACTGGTCATAAATAAGAGATGAATGTATATAATTGTACAATTTGTTTTAAGAGAATTTTGATAAACACGTGAATTATTTCCTTGATAACTTCATTATAATCGCTCCACTTAACACAATATAATTAAAGTATAATGTCAAAATAATAATATTTTATTTTCTAAACACCCAATCTTAGGAATAAAATATTTCCAAGATGAATATTTCAATGTATTAATTTTAAATTAAACCGTGCAACAATTTTTTCAGTTCTTTCTGCTACATTTTTCCTTTTAAAAGATATGATTGTTAAAGGGTTTATAATTTAAAGTTTGGAAAACTTTATGTAACAAGTAGAAGAGGTAGGCATTATTTTGAGTCACTTGTCTTGGTGGGAAATGTGTTTGTCTCTTAAATATCTTAAGAATTACCGAAACCTTAATAAATACTCTTACCTGAATGCTTTACGTAAAATATTAATATTCACTGACAGTAGTTTTGTAAAAAAAATTTAACTCCCAAATGTGCTATGCTGCAACTTTTCTATAATTCTGAGTTAAAATGGATAAATTAACAAAAGTCTCCACACAAATGAAGTTTTATTCAACAACAACGCGTTTCGAACATTTTGTGTTCATCATCATGTTGTTTTCACCAGACCAACCCTTCAGCACCACATCCTTGGTGTCTTCCTGATGATGAACACAAAGTGTTCGAAACGCATTGTTGTTGTTGAATAAAACTTCATTTGAGTGGAGATTTTTGTTTGTTTCGCCATTTTACCTCAGAATGAGTAAATGTCACACAATTACGGATTTTACAACTAATGACTTTTCTATAATGTACTCTCTCCAAAAAGCAATGTAATTTATCCACTAATAAGGTTTCTGTTCACTTTCGTAATGTCCTTTCAAATGATAACTTTTTTTGGAAAAACTGAACTGAGTTTTTCACTTATTGAAAAACTATAAAAAAATTTGAATCAATGCTAGAATAAGTTCTATACTAGTTACAAATTTCAATATGTTAGTTACCAATTAAGAGGAAAAAAATGGGGTTTGAAGTCACATAATGGGCAACAGACTGACTTCCATAATCCAATATTTCTCAAAAACTATAAAGCATATATTCACTGTAAGAAATATTGCTCTATACAATATGAATTAGTGTCATCAAATTATCCTGTCTTGTGTAGACTTAGATCAAGTTGTTAGTGGGAATAACCTAGTACCCAAGGAACGTTATGTTAATTTCATTTGTACTTACTACAACAAGTTTTAGTATACATCCTAGGGGAATTTTATTGTACCCCGCTGGCTTTAAGGCATAAAGTGTCTTTACAGTTTATTATTTAGCATAAGATCTAGTTGTAGTTATAAAGTTCCTTCACTCAGAAAATATTGATGCACCTCTGGGACCTAGTACGATGCGGGACCGTGGAAGCTCGCCTTGGGGTATCCCAGAAGATAAATTGTTCCTATCTTAGACTAGGGTTTGTTACTTCTGGTATAAGGCGAAAGAGCTTCCACTGTCATAATGTGCAGTATGGTCGAAAGGCCCACGTAAGCCTCATTATACCAAAACAGAATTCATCAAATTATGTGATCTATGATTAATTCCACAACATTTTTGCTGTGGACATGCTATAGAAATCATTAAAGAAACTTACACGGGTACCTTAGTGAAAATCCATTAAAATAACGACATATACTTTTCATGATTTACTTAGAGTAAATTAAAAAAAAAGAGAAAGGAAAAAATATGGATGATGATGACCACATTATTTTTGAATAATTGATTGGGCAAAAAAATTTTTTTTTTCTCTCTAATTGAATGTTACTACTTAATAAATTCCATATTATATGCATACAATTATTAATCAGGGAAAAATTATTAATTATTCCAGTTTTCAAACTTCTATCGTTAATTTGCAGTCTCTACTTTTCGGTTTGAACAGTCATCAGGAGAGATAAGAGAAGGAAACCCAGTGCAATAGTGGGAGTTCCAGTGCAAAAACGCTTGGAGATCCAGCTCTAACTAGTGCGCTTGGTTTCCCTCTCTTATAGCTCCGGATGACGGTTCAAACCGAAAATCAGAGACTAAGTGTGTTTTTTCAATTTACCTATTATTCTTTGCTTATATATATATATATTATATATAAATATATATATATATATATATATAACAGTTCAAACACGAAGAAAAGCAACACACAGAGAAAGAGACACACTTACAAACACAAATTTTCGGATGATCCGTCTTCAGGAGAAAATAGAATGGGAGAAAACCCTTTTTTTCTCCTGTTGCTTTTCTTCGTTTTTGAGCAGAGTTGCGCCCATCCCGGAT